>APFE030956447.1:0-15953 GCA_000404065.3 Pinus taeda | reverse complement strand
TAAATTGTATCCTTCCTGACTGATACATAGTTGTCTTTAGTAGATTTTACGCTTGTGTTTGTTCTCTCTTTGCTTGTGTAGGTGTCCGTCCGCGAGGATAGTGGAGGACTGTGATCGGCTGGAGCAAAGGAGCGAGAGGATCATCTCTTCGACAAATGTAGCGTTGGAATCCAAGTAGGTTTCTTTTACCCACTTGTTAATTACAACTAGGAACCTGCAGTGTAGCATTGTTTGATTGTTGCTAGACCCCTGTTGGGCTAGTAGGGATCGCCTCTATCCGTAGAGGGGATTTACCTCTCCAACAACTGGTGATAAGAGTTTGTTTAGTACCTTGGAGGAGAAAGACCTCCAGATGCACATAAAGATGGGTAATGATGAAAAGTATAGTGTTTTAGGAGTGGGCACAGTTTCTTTTCAGAGGGAGCATGGATCTCGCATCACCTTGATAGATGTGAAGTATGTGCTAGGACTGAAGAAGAACATCGTATTGATTGTAATATTGGAGGACAAAAGCTATGATGTAGTCTTTAGTAAGGGAAAGGTTTTCCTTAGACACTTCACCACGAGACAAGTGAAGCAGATCGGTTCACGAGTCAAGAACTTGTATGTTATTGAGGTTCAAGATGCATGCAAAGCCTTGAGGAGCAAGGTAACTATTGGAGACTTGGTGGTTGAGAGGGAGAGTACATTAACTCTAAACATGCAGCGCCAAAAGAAGTCTCAGACAATTGTGGAGGAGCCACAATTGGTGAAGCAGCTTCAGGAGGTTGTGGAGCAGCTACAACTGGAGAAGCAGAGAGGAGACTGAGTGGAGGCATCCACTCACGCAGAGACCTCCAGTAGAGGGAAATTTCGAGCCAAGTGGGCAGAGGGATCACATGCAGCCATACCTCCAAGTGCGAGGTGGGGCGATGTGAAGTGATAGTCCCTAGAAGGCTGAAATAGGGGCAAGATCCTTGAGGTACCCAACCTCTTTGATTAGACCTTGCTACGGGAGACTCGACGAGGAGTAGTAGGACTGGTTGAGTGGGTAGAAATGGATGCAGATGGAGCAGCAGAGGGAGATTTAGCATTAGAGGGTGTTTCTAGCCCAACAGGGAGGTCAGTTGGGAGATCATTTACTTACTTCTCAGTAACTGAGTTGCAGTACAACAATGGGTAGCACGATGCAACATGATGAGAGGAGGTGCAGTGTGGATGCAATGCTAGGAGATAGGACCAACAACAACACGGATGCAGCAAGAGGGATCAATGTGATTGATGCAGTCAGAGACCAAAGTGACAGAGGCTAGAGCAGTCAGATGATGAAGAGCACAGAGGTGCAGAGTTTTCAATCGATAGGGCAATAACAGTTAGATACTTTGACGACAGAGGCATCATTCTAATGTAGGTTGGATATTTTTTGTGTTCCTAGAGTTGTTGGAGCAACAACACCTGAGAGAAGTGTTGCATGCAAAACATTCCAAAGGTTCAGGATCGGGTTCGAGTTGAATGCCTTTCTTGTTGAGAGGGAGTGTTGAAACAATAACAATAAATGCTAAAAATAGCATTGTTATAAATAGCATTTCAGGATATACTCCAACTCTGTTCGAAATAGAAAAAAAATAGAAATTATAAAAATAGCATTGCTATAAATAACATTTCGGGATAGATTCCAATTTTAATTAGTCCCTTAATTAAAATTTGAATTTAGTCTCACTAGATGTTTGAAAAATAATTAATTAATTCATCTTGAGTTAATTAGTTGGAGAAATTCAAACATGAAGTCTTTGTGAAGACATGCACCAATTATCCCTTTGATTGAGGAAGTTATCCATTAATTAAGGAGATAAGGATGAGTTGTATTTGAGTTGTAATTAGTTAGCTCAGTTAACTGAGTTAAGTCCAATTAAATTAGTTCCAAACAGTTTGAGGAACTAATTGTGAGTTTAGTTAGTTAATGCATGCATGCATGCAACTAGTGTTCTCCAGATAACTGAATATTCTCTCATAAATAACTCATGCATGTTAGTTCAGACAAAGACCCAGTTGAGATTAAAGGAAGGGACAGTGTACTATCAGTTGGAGGAATTTTCCTATATAGGAAACTCATCCATGCAGAAGGAATTATCTCCTTTAGGATTGCGCAATTATTTTAGAGGTCAAAGCAGTGTGTGAGGGATTACTACACATAGGTGGCAGCTTGAGGACCTAAGAGAAACTGCGCAATGAAATAAGAGGCTTGGAGGACTGAAGGAAGGCATATGCGTTGTCTATTCTGTCTATGAGCAGCAGTGAGGGATTGTACTGAAAGCTGGATAGCTTGTGAGCTAAATCTTTGTGTAATCCTGAGATATTTCCACTTGTATGATAATACAAATAGCGGGGTTTTTCGCTGAGGCTTTCCCCAAGTATTCTTCTGCGTTTCATGTGTGATTGGATCTTCTTCTCTGTTATATGTGTTCTGATTGATCTTGCTCAAATGGATTAAGCTTCCGCAAGTTTGATTGTAGAAGTAGATCAAGTATTTTGCTTTAGTATATTGCATTATCAGGTGATCTACTGTGAAATTTCTACATGGTATCAGAGCTAGTTGATCTATAGAGAAATTTCTACAGGAAGGGTCTTCTTCAGGTGATTCTTCCATAATGAAACAACTAAAGGGACTAGGACGAGGGGGAGAAGACTTTTCACTAGCCAGTTGGACATCCATGGGTTGGAATGAGGTGCCCAACAACCCACGAACTGAAGAATTACGCCCACCACCAACGTATATGGTGGAGGATGAGGAGGAGCTAGGAGGGACTAAAATTGAAGCAGAGGGACCAAGAGAGGAAGAAGAGGGGAGTTACGGTGGGAATTCTAGACCAAGGTCATAGGAGAGATGGCAAGGGGAGGAATATATGTGGCTAGTGTGGGCATTGGATTCGGTTATCCTCCTACCAGTGTTTTCGTGTTTTGTTCCTAAGTGATGAGGTGGCAAGCACAAATATTGCAAAGCAACCAGAGAGAATTTCCCACCCACCGACCTTCCTCAGCTTGCATACCTGTAACATGTGCCTAAATTTGTTTAGGGATGTCATCATAAAAAAGATCCACATTCTCTTCCATTGTTGTAGCTACAGGCGGGCGTCCTCGCCAACACCCATGACCACCATGACATACTCGTCCTCTTTCCCAAATGATGGGTTCGAGTTGGAAGGGAGTAAAATTTGTTGGAGGCATAAAGGTAGTAGGAGCCAAGGGAGCAGAGCAGGCATGAATACAGGGTTAGGCGTGGAGCGAAATGACCAAAGAGGAAGGAGGGACACTCCAAAGCATAAGCATGGTGAGCAACATAAATGCATATAGGGTGGTGGCCAGGAGCACGTTAAACCAGAGTGTGCGACAATGCGATGAAGGACAAGAATTAATGGTTGGCGAATGCATGGATATATGGGCCATGGAGAGAGGCTGCTAAATGATATTCATTAATGTTTCCACCCAGATATGGGTGCTCACACCTACCTAGCTACTCACTTAGGCCAGGCATGAATCTACCCTTGACGAAAAATATGGCATAAAATAAATTTAATTTGACAATTTTTGTTTTCTTATACTATCACCTAATTACTGATGATTTTGCAGATTTAAGAGAAAACATTTCAAGTTCATCCATTTTTATGAAATTTCTTTTGCCATAAAAGACAAAAACGTGAAACACATTAGCATTCTTTTACCCCACAATCTATGTACAATCATTACAACATTTGTCCCATATTAAGCCAACATTTAAATGTTTACACTTATTTACGAACACTACGACATCTCCCCCATGTTGGGTTGTAGAGCGCCTCTCGACACAATAAGTTTTAGAGCCTTTACATTTTCACATGGGGCCTTTAGGTGTGAAAATAAACATTGTGGTGGTTTTTCTTTATAGAATGTGAGGAATTTTTAATCATTTAAGTAGCATAATTCTCTTATTTATTTGAGCTTGAATTCTTTGGTATCTATGTCTCTTCTTGGATAAATATTTGTGCATGTTGAGGTATTTGTTTGTTGGGGTTCTTTGTAAATGTGTTTTATCTAAAGGTTATCATTTCATCATATGTTTAGGTGATCGAATGATGCTTATATTCTTAGGATTCATGATAGTTGATTCATGCATTATGACTTAATTAGGTTGTGAACTTTATTTAAAGTGCATGGACAATCACTTTCACGCGAGGATAAAAAATAGAGTATTGTACTAGAGGTAACATTTCTTTCTTGGAAAATAATATAGTTTTTATGTTTCTTTAGGGATATTTCCTTCTTGGAGGGTTTTACAATGTAAAGCTAATTGTTTCAATCTTTTATATTTTTGAGAAATTTTTATCTAGTTTTCATTCTTTAATTTTTCTCCTATAATTTTCCATATAGTATCAAATCATCTATGAGGGAAACCACTTGTTTTCCAATGATTGAAGAAGTTTGCGATACTGGCATATTGTTTCTTTCATATCCTAAAGTTTTATTCTCTCTAATATTAATCATTAGGCTTAGTAGTTGTGTTATGTATTAGAATAGCTTCAAAAATTTTCTTTTGATTTTGAAATAAAGCGTGCAAAACTCGTGTTTTCCACTCTAGAGAGAAAAGCTTATTGGTCATTTTTTGAAAAAATCCATGCATGATGGGAGAAATATAACGATTTCATTATAATTAGAACATACATTATGGTTAGGTATTATTTTGTTGTAATGAAAAGGTCTTCATTGGACTCAAATCTAAAGGTTTTTCATTACATTTTATGGTCAATGATTTCAATGAATGTAGGAATACTTTGTTTATAAAGATTTGATTTAAATACTTTTGGTACTCATGTTTTAAGTTTCTAATTCTTTTGGTAGTATGACTCTTTTTATTTGTTAGTAGTTTAGTGTTTTTCGGTGGTGTCTTTTATTATTTGCAATGATTTGTGGGATCCATGATCCTTTTTACTGTTTCAACCTTTATCCTTTGCTCTTACACTTTGATCGCTTATTCAATGATTTGGTATTATCAACATTGCAACCCTTTTTCCAAGACAAAACCCTCTTTCTTGTTTACCTTATATTGGTAATCTCTTGTCACATGGACACTCTCTAGCCCCAATTTTCTGTGAGTGTCACCCTTCTTAGGCCCTCCTCATTTGGATAACGACCTCTTATCTAACAAGCCTCTACCAAATGCAACAAGTACCACCCCTCTTTTAATAACACCAAACTCTCCCCTTTGACCAAAAATAGAGAGTGCCACCCACCACATCACCATTGTATGACATATAAATGTCCTCCTCAACCAAAGACACATCAACACAAAGAAGAGACTACCATATGGACATGAGTTCGCCATCTCAATAGACATATGTTACTCCAACTTACCATGTCAATTTTCGCCATAGACTAGTTATGTCACCTTTTCAAATTTGTCTACTGAACCAAGATCTAAAGCTTGGAACTTTGAGCCACCCAAGATGTGGAGTCTAAAGATTCAAATATCAAGAAGGGAATACAATGCATATATGTATAAAGCATTATTGATGTTCGTTAATTAACTAACCCAACCAAATAATGAAGGTTGTAGCAATAAAAAAAGGTTTCCTCGGGAAAGATTCAAGAAAGAAGGCCAAAGAATGGCATGCCATGAATCTTACCTCAAAGTTAAGAAAATACAAACAACTAAGTACAACTTAATTATTGCATGTGCATTAATGTGCTAAAGATAGATTGAGTTAAAGCAAATTAAACATCTAACTAGACATGAATAACAAGTGCACTATATGCTAGCAAGATGCATGCACTACACTCACAAACTTCACCCACTCCACAAGATCAACTTAGGCAAGTACAAATAGCTCTTAACAAATGTGTAGCCATATTAGGCACCCATGTAGAAAAGAATCCTATAAAAAATGAGGAAAGGTAAAACCTAGTGGGAAAACCCCACTTAAGAGGACATAAGAGAGAAGGCTACGTAGCCTTCCTAGGAGAAGAATCCTACCACACCACCAATAGAGTTTGTAAATGAGTGAACTTTCCATCTATAAAAGATTCTATAAAATTGTCAACAATCTACCTTATAGTCAAACAATATCTGAGATCAATGACTTGCTTATCAATTTACTCTCAAATAAAGTGCATATGAATCTCAATGCACTTGGTTCAGTCTAGATGAATCGAATGTTGTGAGATATGAATGATACTTTCAATGTCACAAAAAATCCTAAGTAATTTAAAAAAGTAATTCAAATTTCATATAATACTTTTACTAATTCATGTCAATACTCAAACTTTAAAATTAATATTAATTCAAAGAAATATAAGATTAAAATATATATTATTAACCCCACATCTAAATCGGTATTATGCATTGGGTAATAGGTGACTTTTTATTAATTTAGTTAAATATGAAAATATTTTTTAATTTAACAAAGTACACCTTATTATTTTTTTTCATTCTATTTTCTATTATTGATTTTATTGACATTTATTTCTTATTAGATTTTATTGACATTCTAGTACATAGGTCACATCAAATTAATGATTTATTTTTTCAGAACAAAATGTAAAGTTGTTCTATAAATTTTCGAAGGATGATAGTTTCTATATTTCTTCGCGTGGATTCTCAAAGAAAATACACAAATTTGGTACGTTCTCAAAAGTGGGCTCCCTCTGACGTCATTTGTAATGGCAATTACACCACTGATGTCTAAAACCAACTGAGAAAACGTGTGAGCATTAAACTTTTGAATAACATTTCAAATTAAGACGTACAGTTTTGAAGACCATTTCAAATTAAATAATCAATGGTTAGCCACTTATATATCGTAGCATTTCAAAACTATTTAATCCCTACCCTACCGAAAAAGGTTAAAAACATATATAATAAATAGTTAAATATAATTTGATTAAATATATGGGTAGATAATCTTATTTATAAAAAAAATTAAGCTTTTATCTTAAAAAAAAAAGAATTTAAATCTCCATAAGTAATATAAATTATAAATTAGAATTAATCCATATATCATTTTATATTATGCAGAAGTAAAAAATCTATATTTATATTGAATTATTATATTATTAGATAAATATGTGAGTTTAATTTATTGAAAAGTTTAAAAAAATATAATAAAATATTCAAATTTAATAATATTAAGTACACCACTATCTATTTAAATTATAGGTTGTTATTATTATAATAATTGGATTTATTGATGGTCTTGTTAATATTGTTAATATGGAGCAATTTTGAAGTATGAAGCATGTGGAGGGAAAACCCTATCGGAGAACGGATGCGCGCTGCTAGGGTTTGCAGACGGCGCAGCAGACGGCACTGATCGGCGACGAATGCGGGTGACAGAATAGTCGCAGCGGTCAGGCTGGGGCGCAGGTCAGAGCAGCTCCTGCATTTCAGGTAAGTAAATTTTCTTCAGCTTTGCTAGGGTTAATTCCTAAGAGGCAAGGGCTGAGGGGGGAAATGGAAAATCCAACGGGGAGGGGAGAGATCCCCTCCTTCAAGAACGTAGTAACGGGGGAGACTAGTGCAAGCGGAATGCAGCAGAATCAGAAGGAAAGCTACGCCCCAGTAATGGGCAACCTGTGGCAGAAAAGGATGAGAGGAAAATGCCTACATAGGGCACAAAAACAGCCAAGATATGTCATTCCCAATAACAAGCTTGAGGAATACAACTGCTACATGAAGGACCATGCCCTAATCTGCAAATTCATAGGCTATTGGCCTCCGGAGAAAGAGCTATACAGATGGATTGATCAAAGATGGAAACCTAGGGGTCACATAGACCTGAAGTTGGGAGCACAAGGGTTTTTCATAGCTATCTTCACGAATCTGGAGGATAGAAATAGGATCTTTGAAGAAGGACCATATTTCATGAACAATGCAGGCCTATTCATGAAATACTGGGAGGAAAGATACAACCCAGAGAAGGAAAAGCTGCTGGAAGCCCCAATCTGGGTTAGACTGTTTGGACTCCCCGATGAATTCTAGGACCCTAAAATTTTGGAAGGAATAGGGAATTCAATCGGGAGCTTTGTTAAAGCCGCAGAAGCTACAAAACGAGGCAAATATAACTCATATGCGAGGATCTGTGTCTACATGAATCTGGCCGAACCCCTCCCAGATAATATTGAGCTGGAATATCATGATGATGTGTGGCAACAACCAATAGATTACGAACACATCCCATTTAGGTGTCGAAAATGCCATGAATATGGCCACCTATATAGACAATGCCCGCTAAATAAGGAGGAGGAATCGAAAAGAAGTCAGGAGGAACACCAGAGAAATACAGGAAAAGTGGAGGAGACTGATAGGGGTTTTCAACAGGTCACAAGGAGAAAGAGACAGAGTCACGAAAGACCAAGAACCCAACCTCAAGGAAAACCCAGTATCACAATAAGTCAAAACAAGTTTCAGGCTCTTCAGAGTGAAAATGAAGATTACGAAGTCAATCTGGAGGACAACGAGGACCCTGGGAATACTCCAATGGACATCGCAGGAGAAAATAAAGGTAAGGACACAAACTCAGGACAAATTACTGGAGAACGGACGGAAGGAAAAATGGAAGATACGGCAATACAATCCCCGATGGATGTGGAAAACCAAGTCGAAGGTGAGATTGAGGAGGAGAGAATCATGAAACAGTTAATCCAAGAATGGAAATATCTAGATAGCATATTCATACCTGAGAAGCATAAACAATTGTACAAGGAAGTATTTCAGAAATATAAGGAAAAAAAAGGGGAGATCTCGGACAAGCAGATAATGACAGGAATCGATCAAGGGAATGGACAGACGGGAATGGACGGCTCTGGCAAAAACAGTAGGAAACGAGGCCGGAAACCAATGAGTGAAACTATCCAGACTGTGGGAGAAACGTTGATAAACTCAGGAAAAGTGATACCTCTGTCAGAGGTATTCTTCCCCTCCTTCCAAAAGTTTTAAATGATTGTGATCAGTTGGAATATTAGGGGCCTGAATAGTAAGGGTAAACAAAGGTATATGAAAGAAAAACTGAAAAAAGAAAAGCCTAGCATTATGATTTTACAGGAGACAAAAATTTATGTTCAACAAATTGAAGAAATAATTGACAAGAATAAACTGCATTATGAAGTTATGGGGCAAGATGCCATTGGCTCTGCAGGAGGTATTGCAATTTTGTGGAACCCGAATGATATTATCTTAGATAGTTGGACCAGTATGAGTAGAGTCCTTACTGGCCTGGGTAGAATAGTAGGAACTAAGGAGCAGGTTGTTATTTCAGGGGTTTATGGACCTCCTTCCCCCGGTGAAAAAGAAAACTTCCTAAACAGTATGAAAATCATTCGTAGGTTATATCCAGAAGCTGCCTGGATAATAGGTGGCGATTTTAATCTAATCAGATCCTTAGAAGAAAAGAAGGGAGGGATAAGGAAGATGGATCACTTCATGGACAAGTTCAACGAACTGATAGAGGATCTAAGACTAGTAGACATTCAGACTATCAATGGGATATGCACCTGGAATAACAACAGAGGGGGTAAAAATCAAATTGCTTCCAAGCTTGATCGATTCCTAGTCTCTGAAGGTATCATGAATAAGGATATTTTTGTTGAAGCAAAGATCATGCCTTCCCTGGGTTCTGATCATTGGCCAATTAGACTAGAGGTGGATATTAAAGTGAACCAGGGCAAAAGACCTTTCCGTTTTGAAGCCTTCTGGTTAAGGGACCCAGAATTCATCAAGAAAGTTGAAGAATGGTGGAGGCAAAGTACTATACAGGGCAAAGGAAAAATGCACACGTTCCAGTTGAAACTGAAAGAGTTGAAAGGGAGAATCAAAAATTGGAACAAGGAGGAGTTTGGCAATATTATGGAAGACAAACAAAATTTAGAAAAAGAAATGGAATCTCTTCAACAAAAAATTATTCTGGAAGGCAGAACAGAGGAGAGCACCAGTAAGGAAGGGGCAGTACTTGGAAAACTTGAAGAAAGACGGAAGCAAGAAGAAATCCTTTGGCGTCAAAAATCAAGAATAAAGTAGTTAAGGGAGGGGGAAAGAAACACTAAATTCTTTCATCAAGCTATGATCAAACATAGACAGAGAAACATGATTCTTTCTATTAAAGATAAGAATGGGAACAGAGTGGTTGAGCAAGCTAAAATTGAACAAGTCCTTATGGATCACCATAAGGAGATTTTAAGTGAACCCCAAGCTGATAGAATGCATGCAATTCAGGAAATTTGCTCAGCCATTCCTCGCTTAGTAACAGAAGACCAAAATAAGGCGTTGATGAGAGCTACCACTTTAGAAGAGATAGAGGAAACTGTGAAGGCAATGAAGAAAGGTACTGCCCCAGGCCCGGATGGCTTCACAGTTGACTTCTTCCAGGTAGGGTGGCACTTCCCGGGGAAAGAGATTCTAGAGCTGGTAGAAGAATCTAGGATGAACCATAAGGTATGGCCCGCCATTAACTCCACTTTCTATGCTTTAATCCCTAAAGGAGATAATTTGGAAGATGCCAATGGTTTCAAACCCATAGCGTTGTGTAATGTTATTTATAAGATTATAACATCCATGGTGGCCAGGAGATTAAAACCCCTTCTGGACAAATTAATATCTGCTGAACAAACAGGTTTTGTTGAAGGAAGGCAGATCCTTGACGGTCTGGTTGTAACTCAAGAAGTTATTCACTCCTTAAAAGACAAAAAACAAAAGGGTATGATGATTAAATTAGATCTGTTGAAGGCGTATGATAGATTAAGTTGGAATTATTTGGAAAAAGTCCTCGAAAGTTTTGGTTTTAGCAGGAGGTGGATTGACTGGATTCATAGCATGATCTCTTCTCCAAATTTTTCTATTCTTGTGAACGGGACCCCCTCGAAAACATTTACTGCTTCTATAGGTATTAGACAGGGAGATCCATTATCTCCGTTTTTGTTCATTCTAGCTGCTGAAGGGCTGGGTTGCTTTATCAAGAAAGAAAGAGAAGAAAACAGACTAAAAGGTCTTAAGCTCTGGGGAAATAATCTGCCATTAACTCATCAGCAATTTGTTGATGATATCATGCTGTTCGGAGAACCAACAGTCAAAGAAGTAAGGCACCTCAGGAAAATTTTGGATCTATTTGCGGAGGCTTCGGGTCTGGAAATCAATAGAGACAAATCCTGTGTCTTCATATTTAACACAGTGGATCAGGTCAAAGCCCACCTCATAAGACTTTTGGGCTTCAGGAGAGGAGAACTGCCTACAAAATACTTGGGCAACATCTTGGACTTTACCTCCAAAAAGATGAAAAATTGGCAAGGAGTCTTGGATAAGCTAAGCAACAAGGTGGCAAATTGGGCCTTCAGAACTTTAAATATAGCTGGCAGAATAGTTCTGGAAAAATCTGTCCTTCAAACCATCCTTGTCTACCCTTTATCAATAAGGACTGCCCCCCTAGGTATTTGCACAAGGATAAGAGAGATCATCAGGAATTTTATATGGAGAGGGGATGATCAGAAGAAAAAATGGGCCCTAGCCTCCTAGAGTCAGTTAACTGAAAGAAAGGAGAAAGGAGGATTGGGGTTGAGGGACCCTGAGATTCTCAATAAGGTTCTGGGAGCGAAACTCTGGTGGAGATGGCTTGGGGGGGCAATGATCTTTGGAAAACCATATGGAAAGAAAAGTATAATATGCCTGACTCTGCAGTAGAAATCTTAAGGCGGAGAGAAACTCCCAAAGGGTCTTCTATCTGGGACCTAGCTCGTCTAAACAGGGATTTGGTTGAAAAGCATACCTTTTGGGAGATCCGAGGCGGTGAAGAAGCTAACTTCTGGGAAGATAAATGGCATCAGAAGGAAAGGCTGAGCAGCATACAGGGACTTCACCATATTCGAGACAGAATAGGAGGAGATAGAACTCATGTCAGGGATTATTAGAAAGCTAATAACCCAGAAGAAAGTTGGAGAATATGGATTGATCTAACGGAGTGGGACAGAGAGCTTAATCAAGACCAAAAGGAAGCCTACAGGAAGGAGGTCGAATCAAGGAAGATTAAAGCTCACAATGGAAGGGACATCCTCAGGTGGGGGAATTCAATGAAAGGCTCGTTCACCACCAAGGAGGCTTACTTCTTAACCTCCTCTCAAACTGGAAACGAAGAGAATCCTGACTGGAAAATTATATGGGAAAGGAATTGGTGGCTGAAAGTCTCCATATTTTTATGGCTGGCATCAAAGAATAAAATCTTAACCTAGGATCGGATACAAAAGAAAGGCTTTAATGGCTCATCGAGATGCTGTCTTTGTAATTCAGATGGGGAAACCAGAAATCATCTGCTGATAAACTGTCCCTTTGCAAAAACTCTGTGGATGAACACCAAACAAACCTTTGGCAAACCCGAAAATTCCCCTAGTGAATTCAATGAAGTGGTTTTTCAATGGAGCAAGGAAATTTTTCAATGCAAAGTGGTCAGAAGAGCATGGGACCTCATCTCAGGGTTTGTACTCTGGATGATCTGGAAGGAGAGGAATCGCAGGATATTTTAGAACACAGCAAAAGAACCGGAAGTAATTTGGGGAAACGCAGTCAAATTATTGTGAGAAACAATCCTGGTTGATGAATGGGTGGGGGAGGATTGGAAGGTCAACCAGGTGGAGGAAGGAATCCTGAACAAGTTAAACTTAAAATTTGAGATGGTTTGCCACAAACAAAATTCCAATGATGAGATGCGAATCCAAAGCCCTGATAAATTCAGCTATCCCAAATATAATTTTATAAAATTGAACTTCGACGGGGCCTCGAAGGGGAACCCAGGTGAAGCGGGCTTTGGAGGCATTTTTCGGGACAACAACAATCAGGTAAGATGGATTTTTGCAGATTGGGGGGGAGAAATGACAAATAATGAAGCAGAGTTCTGGGCTCTGCATCAAGGTCTGCGGATCGCGGTAAGAAATGGTTACTCCAATCTAGAAATCACAGGAGATTCACAGATTGCGTTGGAAATGCTGAAGAAGCTCAGCAATGGGCGGAATTGGGAGAAGGTCACGAATAGCTGGCGAACAACCGGAATTGTTTAGGAAATTGCCGACCTTCTGCAAAGAATTGATTATAAGGTAATAAACCATGTGAGACGGAAAGGGAACCAGGCGGCCGATTTCTTGGCAAACTGGGGATGCAGAGGCCGCGACAGCACGGTGGATGCTCAATGGAGAGGGGTGTGCGGGAACAGGGAATGGATGGACCTGGCAACCATAATCAAAGCAGATCATGATCAAGCCATAGGTAGAAAGGTGGGGAGCGATGAGCTGGATCAACAGAAGGACGTGGAGTGACCAGACCACTCAGGCTCATTATGAATAGGACCCCCATGCGAATTGTAATACTCGTGCGAAGCATTGGCGACGGACAGAATTCGGGACAGGTAGTTAAGGAATGTCAGAAAGGACCTGGAGAGGAGATCAGTGATCACCATGCGAGATCACATAGAGAAGGTACGAAATCTGAGGGGAAACATCCGCCTCAGAAAAACCCAATCATAGATTCGAACTGGTGCAGAGATGGCAAGTACATGTCATCGACCTCAAACCGGAATAAATCTAATAAGATGTTTGATAGGAAGTGCAATGAACGGAGTAACAGATGGTAGGGCAAGGGCAGTGGGACTGATAGAAGGAGCGGGATCTGGGAATTTATAAAAGCCTGCATGCAAAGCACCCGGCATCAAGAGAATTCAGTTAACATTCATAGAGCGAGAGGAAACACAGGATGCTTGAGAGCCTCCCGCATTAAGCATAGTCGGCCTTCTGTGAACGGAACTATGGAAACTAGAAAGAGAGCCCGGTTAGCGGAGGAAATGGAAGTAGAGCGAACCAGAGAGCAAGACCGGAAGGGAAAAGGGGTGATGAAGGAAGAGAATCCAGAGGAAATTTTCGAAATTCTTGATACCTCATATGAGGATGGAAGCCGCGACCAGAGTATGAATGCAGAGGAATGGGAGCAGTACACCATGGGAGTTAGCCAGAGGAGCTGGCGGGGCAAACGGGTACCGCAGTGAGGGCGTCGGAGGAGGAGTCGTCAAGGCGTCCGCGAGGCTGATCCGATCAATGGACAGGACAGTGAGGCAAATAAAGCTTGGGAAGGTAGGGGAGATAAGCCGAAGCAGAGCAGGTGACCAGCCAGGAGGACCAGACAAACTTTCGAACAGAAAATTCAGCGAGCCGAGAGAGCATACGCTTAGAATACCAGTCCCAAAATCAGGAGAATCATCCAAAACATGGAAGAAGAAACAATCCAAGCCCAATTTGATTCGGAGATGGAGGACTGGGAATTTCTAGTGCATGACCCCGGTAATACGAGAGGCAGAATGTCTCTGTTCAAGCAGTCCTTACACATTTATTGGGTGATGAAACGGTTACTTGCTAAGGCCTTGGAGCAGGTTGCTACTGAAATGGCAGAGTTGGCTCAGGGTGTCCCCAACTTGAGACGAGAGCTCCACATCCTGTAAATTTCCATGGAGATGCAGGGGAAACAGTTAGATGAAATCCACCAACTGCTTAAAGATGGCCAATAGAAGAACAGCAAGGAGACCTCACCGATCCTTGCAGATGCAACTGAGTAACTTTAGTTATTGTTTTGTTTTTGATGAGTCTACGGTATATAGATAATTTAGATAGGTTCCTTCATTTTGTAATAGATAGCTACTATATGCATAACAGCAGAATCAGAACAGAGAAGGACTGTACTGTTTATATAGCTTGGCAAAACAGAATGTGGTATTTCTTTTTTTGGTATGCTGTTAAAAACTTTAGGTGGATGCCCTACTCGGTTTCCCCTGGTGGGCGGGTAGATGGCTCCACCAATACTGCTGTAATTTTTTGATGTGATAATAGAAAACACGAGTAACACCTTTGCCTACAAAAAAAAAATATTGATACAAGAAGCAATTTTTTATGAATGACTGAGTTTCTAGGATGGTATGGGACCAACGGACAACAATAAACAGAGAATTTAATACAAAGGCATAGATTACTTCGTGAGACAAGACAGGTGGAAAGTCTAGCAATTTAGTTTGAAATAACGCGAAATGGAGAGATTGCTTAAGAGAGTGAAAAGGGCATAAGTACAAGAATCCTTTTCAACAGAAGAAAGAACACTGAACATGAAATTTTCCCACGGGCAGAGCAATAAAAATGAATTCTACCTTATCTAACTTAGAAAATTTCACAGGAAATGAATATGAAATGAACTGTGAAACATAACGAAATACATATGAAACATAAGAGACACATTTGCTACACTCACAACCACATGAATCTCATGAAAGAGAGTCGCTGCCTTTCATTAATCCTCTGTCAAAATATACAATGAAGAAACATAGTTTCTTTCCCACAGTCTCCCAGAAATTACAAGCCAACCAACCCTTTGCAAATGGTTTGCATACAATAAATAGAACATGCCATGAGGAGATAGAATGCCAAAGAGTTGGGGAGTTTCTCAAATCATTACAAAATGGAGATGGAAAGCCAACCATTAGCTACAGGTGCAGTGTTACAAAGATGACAAATGGCTTGGGTGACCATTTTCCTTCCTTTGCCACTTGGATAGAAGCCAAACTCTTTAAACTTTGCCTTAGTTTCCGAAAAAAGTGAAATGTAAATGAGCAGGCCCACTTGGAGAAAGTCGCGAATCGAAATTTCGTGAAATAGGGATGACGGCTGGAAGATCAGTAGATGTTGGATCCCTGCCCTTTCGTCATAATCCTTCTTCTCTTTTCCCCCCACCGCCCCCCTTTCATCTTTCTCGCTTTCGTGGTTCCCCCTGGAGCCTTCTAGTGTTTATCCTTCTTGCTCTGGATTTTTTTTTCCGTCTTTCTCCTTCTTTTTATTTTGGGTCGCCCCTTTTTTTTTTTATTCCTGGTGGATATTAGTATTTATAATCTTAACTGATATATATATGCGTATATATAATTTATTAGTTTTATTTATTTATT
>APFE030956445.1:34479-75428 GCA_000404065.3 Pinus taeda | reverse complement strand
CAGGAGAACACATCAATCCTGCTACAATCGCCATGGAGAACACATCATCCAGGCCTCACAGGAGAACACATCAATCCTGCTACAATCGCCATGGAGAACACATCAATCTAGGCATCATAGGAGAACACATCAATCCTGCTACAATCGCCATGGAGAACACATCAATCCAAGCCTCACAGCAGAACACATCAATTCTGCTACAATCGCCATGGAGAACACATCAATACAGGCCTCAGAGGAGAACTAATCATCCTGCTACACAGGAGAGCGAATCATCCTGTTCCACAAGAGAGCGAATCATCCTGTTCCACAAGAGAGCGAATCATCTTGTCCCACAAGAAAGTGAATCATCTTGTTCCAGTGAGCACCACCAGGGGAGGGTGAGTCACCATGTCGTTGTATGTTGCTCCAGTAAGAACCGCAAGCCCTCAGAGCTCCCAGAGCTCAATGTATGCAACATGTAGGATCCTTGTACAAGGGTTTCTTGACGACTCCAAGTCGTTTGGGAAAATCACAGATTAGATCTTTCCTCGGGGCTTTGACAAGGTGTATCGACCTATACATCATCTTAATGCGATGGAGCCTCCTTGATCATCGACTTACCATATCCCAGATGATGTCTATCTGCTGGAGCAATCGACGAATACGGGATTCCTCAATAATCGAATCCCACCTCTGGTTGTTACAGAGAATCATAGTGGTATGTGTTCAAACAACTCACTAAAGAGCTTCCCCAACCAGGCAACTTCATACGAGATCATACTCATAGATATGTATCCGGTCTCGGTGGTGCTTATGGCAACCAACTTCTGCTTCCTGCTCATCCATTATATTGAAGCAGAATCCAAAGAGAAACAACACTAAGAAGTGCTCCAATGATCCTCCACGCTACCTGCCCAATCAGCATTCGAATAATCATGCAGTTTCATATTTCCAGCAGTGTATCTCAATCCACGAGAGATTGTGTCCTGAAGACATCTTAGAAGATTCTTGGCACCAATCTAGTGAGGCTCAACCAAATATGAGCTCACAATGCTAACTACAAAACATATGATCGGACGGAGGTTCACCAAGAACATCAATGCGAATGAGTTTTTGAAACTCAGAGGCATTTCCCAAATCTGGTCCAACATCACTACCATATCACTTCTAAAAGTTAAGATTCTCGAGGTAGTCACAGGCTTGCAGTCCACCATACCAAATCTTTCCAGAATCTTCACCACATATTTTCCTTGAGATAAGAAAATTTCCCTGGGCTTCTGCCACACTTCAAGTCCTTGGTTCTTCATTTCAAATTCAGAAGCCAACTCCCTCTTACATTTGAGAATGAGAGGGTATGCCCCTATTAGAAAGAGGTCATCCACATACAACACCAGTATGAGAGGCTTGTCATCTTCAAACTTAAAGTAAAGGTTAGGATCGGCTTCACTCCTAGTGAATTCCAGCGTCATCAAGTAGCTATCGATCCTCTCATACCATGCTCGGGGTGCTTGCTTCAGCCCATAGAGAATCTTCTTGAACCTGCATACATGAGATTTTCAATCATAAATCTCAAATCCTTCGAGTTCCTCCACATAGACCTCTTCTTTGATCAAACCGTGTAAGAACGCGGTCTTGACATCCATCTCATGTAGGTTCTATCCTTGTGAAGCCACAAGGGCTATGATCAAGCAGATGGTCGTATCTCTGGCAACAAGTGCAAATATCACATCATAGTCTATACCTTCCTTCTGGGAGAAACCACGAGCAACAAAATGAGCCTTATACTATTCCATACTTTCATTCGCTGCATGCTTTATCTTGTAAAGCCATTTTGAAGTAACAATTGTCTTGTCCTGGGGTCTGGGAACTACTTCCCAGACATCATTCTCCATGATGGCCATAGCATCCTTCCATACTTGATGCTTGACGGCATTTGAGAATGATGAAGGCTCATTTTGTATGATTGTGCTCATACTAGTCAGGTATCCCTGATCCCTGTTGGGTTTCCTTCTTTCACAGAAAGTTCTTTGGGGTGCAGCATGTCTTTCAGCATCATCAAGTATCCCCCTAAGCCATGAAGGCCTCTTCCTAGAAGAGGAAGGCTCAGGTGGATAAATGGGATCCATCGGTTCTTCCACATCAAGCATTGCTTTATCATCCTTTTCTTTTCGGTTCCCTAGTGTCAGCTTCTTGAGAGCTCCTCAAGGTCGGAAAATTGTTCACCTTGCTGAGGGCCATCTCTTCGTCAAAGGTGGCATCATGACTAATCACGACTTCCCTTTGACCGACAACATACATTCTATAGCCTTTAGTATTTTCATCATAGCCCACAAAAATTCCTTTCTTTCCAGATGCACCCAATTTATTCTTTTTCTATTTCGGCACATGAAAATAAACAAGGCTTCCAAAAATTCTAAAATGAGAAACATCAAGTTTCTTACCGGTGAACATTTCTTCAGGAGTCTTGGAACCCAATTCTTGATGAGGGCATCGATTTTGTACGTATATGGCGGTGTTTACAGCTTTGACCCATAGAAACTTCGTAAGTCTTTGATGATGGATCATGACACGGACAACTTCCACAATCGTATGGTTCTTCCTTTCCGCCACACCATTTTGCTCTGGAGTATGTGGTGTAGTAGTCTCCCTCTTAATGCCAACCTCAAGTATGCCTGAGTGAACCAACTGTAATATATCGAAGGTCTTGCTTAGGTTTGAGGGGAATGGTCCCCTTTTGAGCTTTCCTTCAGCACATCCCGAACATACATCTTCTTTTTCTACTCGGAATTCGGGCATCCATGTTACCATATGTCTTACATCGAGTAGATCTTTGTAATGAAGGTGGGCAAACCTTCAATGCCAAAGTTCGAACTGAAGAGATGTGTCATAAGACATGACACCTACGTAACTTTCATCGACCTGATATAATGAATCAACACGAAACCCAAGAGTGAAGGCATCTTTAACATTATTTTTCGATACACGTACCTTGCCATCACTGAAGGTTACCTTGTAGCCTTTGTCTTCCATTGCCGAGATGGACACCAGGTTCTTTCGGAGGTCAGGTGCATTTAATACAACCTGGAATTTCTAGCCTTCTTGAATGGTTGTCCTCTTCCTTGATTTCCAATATTCCTTTTACCTTTGTTATTGAATTTTCCATCCCTTCGAACACCATGAGAGGGATTTTGATCATCGTCACGGTGAGAGTCCTTTCTATCAGGGCATTCCCTTGCATAGTGACCTGCTTTATTGCAAATGTAACATCGTCCTTTCTTCCACCCTTAGGTCCAGCCTTTCTTTTCGATTTAGACTCGGAATTATTTCTTTTCTTAGCATGAGAAGAAAAAGCAGCACGAGGACCTTTAGGCAAGGGCATTTCTTGCTCTTCCACCCTTGTTTCTTCTTGAATGCATCTAGCCATTAATTCCTCGAAACCAGGGATTACATTATTGTTCGGAAGAGTAGTCCTAAACATGCACCATTTGGATGGTAATCCTCCAAGAGTCGTGAGTGCCATTTCCCTGTCAGTAATAGTTTCCCCAATAGATAGGAGATCGTTCTTGATCTCGATCATTCTTAAGAAGTATGCTTGCATACTCTCATCTTTACCTTTCTTGATTTGCATCATTAACTTTAAATAAATTCACTAGTCTATCGTAGATTTCCTTGGAGTTGTTCAGGTCAGAGATGTAGGCCACCAAGTGCTTGTTGATAGATTCCTGGATGATCTTTCTACTTCTCCAGTTTTCCATTTGTACCTGGCAGCAGCAGATGCATTTGATGGAGGCTCAACAATATTGCTTCTCACATGGTCCAACACTCCTTGTTCTTCTAGGATAGCCTTGCCTATCTTCTCTTCAGTGATTGCTCTTGCTCTTGCTCAGGCTTTGTCTTCACCTTAGCTTTGATACCATGTTAAGTTATGGTATGTTCTATGCTTATAACAGTTTACTTCTTTTTCTTATTATATTCCACAGATTAGCAATCACATGTACATAAAGTAAAGTGCAGATAAAACATTAAACGATCGACAGAAAACAAGCCAAGACAAGAGACCCAAGATGTGGCAGCCAGCCAGGGACAAACCCCATAATGTGTGGGGAAACCCTTTGATCAAATCTTCTTTTATCTTCAATAATTCAGCAGAGAGAAATAGTACAATAATTCTGATTTATATCAGAGGTAGCAAACCCTAGATCAGCAGCATCAGCATTAGCGGCTTCATCATCAAAACTAGGGCAGTCGATATCTCACAAACCGACCGTCAGATCGGCTTGATTCCACCACCAAAAGTTGCAGCCTTCAAAGGAGGTTCAGATGAACCTACAGCGCAGTTCAGAAAAGGAGGTTAGATGGTCCATGCTAGTCAAACTTTGGATCTGCAGTTGCAGCTTCAGTTTCAGCAGTTTCCTTCAAACTAGGGCAGTGGATATCTTGCAAACCGACCGTCGGATCGACTTGATTCCACCACCAAAAGTTGCAGCCTTCAGAGGAGGTTCAGATGAACCTACAGCGCAGTTCAGAAGAGGATGTTAGATGGTCCATGCTGGTCAAAGTTTGGATCTGCAGTTGCAGCTTCAGTTTCAGCAGCTTCCTTCCACGTGTGAGAGAGAGACCCTTTTTCTGCGTAATAGAGAAGCGACTCTTTTCTGCGTAGTAGAGAGAGAGAGATGTGATGAGATGAGTGAGTGCAAATGAGGAATAGTCCTCCTGTATTTATACACAATGTTGATGTTTGAATAAATGCGACTGTTGGGCTTCTGAGCCTACATGAGTTGTAGGTCGGCTTGATAATAATTCCATAATCAAAATAAATTCATATCTCCATAAATACTTATTGGAATCGGATGATCTTTAGATCAATCCTACACCTCTCGACGAGAGGAATCTAATAAAAATATTATCAGCCATGAATGAGATGACCCACATGAAGTTTGGCCCTAGTTTCCAATTTTAACACCTATTGACAGTATGACGAGTTATTGCATAACAGTATTGGCACTGACGTATTCGTATGGCATCACTGAACAATAGTGGTATGGCAGAACAGTATTGGTATTGGCATATTGATATGACAACATCTTATGTAGAGCCCTCGTCACATGTAATCCTAAAGAGACTCTGATTATGATTCAGTGATGTTGCAGTAACCCTACCTCATGTTGACAGTGATTTTATTATCAATACATTATTTGAATCTTGTTCACAAATGAAGTTGTGAACAAGATTTATTTAGGCCTTAGGTAGCCTGATTTGAAGGATTATGTATCATGATATTGTACTTTGCATCTCAGTTAAACAATTGATGGATATCTAATAGAAGAAGAATTGAATTTTGGGTTTTCCCCTTGTGGGGTTTTTCCCTGGTCTCTGACCAAACCTTGGTGTCTCTATTTGTGTGTGCTTTTCTTCTAATGTTCCTTTTATTGTTCGTTGCATTTTTTATGATATTGTTCTTTCTACCTAATTTCTAATGACGTGATGACGTTATGGGGTGAATGCGTATAAATAATGAAAAGTATAAAAGTGCAATTATCAATAGCAAAGAACAATATAGCCCTAAGAAAATTTAACAAAATTACCAACAAAGAAAAGATGAGGACTAGCGTCCCCATCTTTCCTTCCACGTGACTTGTAGCTCCTCCATGGATCAACCCAAGAAGCTTTGTATAACCCGGTGCACCCTTAAACATCTTATGAAGCACAATCTCAACAAAAGCTAAAAGAAGAATTTTAAAAATCAACCCAAAAAATGTTTGCACTTGAAAATGATAGTTATACTTGGCATAATGATCTCATTGATCAACAACAACTAATATAATTTTTCTTGTAACAGCTAGATAATGAATAAATAATAGCAAGTTTGAGCCACTCCCAAAATAATATTATTTTACTTGTCATCCATTAGAGTGTTATGGATTTAAATTCATAAAAATTATTAAAATGTTAAAATATTATCTAAATAAATAAATGATTAATTATAATCAATTAATTATTTAAATGAAGAGACATTAGTCCCAAAGGACATGTCTCTCTGCTTTGGCGTTCAACTCCTGTTAAAGGAGCACTGCCTCAGCCTTGTATTCAACATTCGAATATTATCAATTAATAAAATATATTACATTCAGAAACCTGTGTGTATTGTCAACAGTCAATCAGCAATTTAGAAATTAATATTCCTAACAGTGGTATCAGAGCCAGAATTCTTCTAGTGACACCCATGACATCCTGCTAGCCGTCAGGCCCTACAGGCCTCCCATACTCAGCCTGCTCTGCGACTTTGTCGTTGCAAGCATTGTTCAAAACAGTCGGCGGTTCCCTATGCTCGGCGGCATGGAGGAATAGCGGTCGTGGAAGAGCAGTCCTGGCATCTGCGGGTTTGAGCATAGAACAACAATCAACACCGACGTCGATTAGCTCCAGTCTCACAGGAGCGTAGACTGATCTAGTGCTCTGAGACGTGGAACACATACCTCACCATGCCAGCCTGTCGTTACTCTGTGTGTGGCGTGGCTCTGTGGAACAGTCAATACGTCGTCCCTTATTCGTTCAATCAGTGGGTCAATGATCATGACCCAGTTGTTCGATCAGACACAATTGGTGGCATAATTAGAACATATAATTTAATTATAATTATATATAATATATAATATATAACTTATGTTATTATAATATATACTTATATTATATAAATATATATATAATTTATAATTACATAAAGATTTAAATATATATATTATTAATTAAATTGGGTCCAGTAGGAAAAAAACGAAACAAAAAGGCAAGCAACAACAATGGCGATATGAAAAAAATTCAAGAGGACATCAAGAAGTTAAATAAACGCCTAGATAACGTCAAGAAGTCAGTTAGTAAGCAGGACAAAATGGCCAATGATATCTCTTTCTTAAAAAACTTGATGAGCGTTTCGGAGGGACTGATCCACTTCAGCTACACAGAGTCCCTAGACTCCAAAAGATGAGACTTCTCTAAAGCATGAGTTCCTGAGGCATGAGAAGCAGCAATACCACAAATTCACTTTGAAGGAAGCCAATATTAAACTAAATCTTCTTAAAAGAACCATCTTAAAATCAAAAATGAATTACCTAAGTATGATGGTAAGAATTATAAGTGCATCGTCGTATGGGTAAATAAGATGGACGCCATTTTTGTAGCGAACCCTCCACTTGGAAAGCAAGAAAGAGTCATGACTGCATCCAACTACTTAGAAGAAGAAGCATACGATTGGTTTTTGCAGTGGTCGTCTAAATGTACGGGTTGCTCATTCAGTTGGCAAAACTTTAAAAACGCCCTGCTAAAAAGGTTTCATGACGAGGAGGAGGATGATGTCTACGAGAGATTCGTTCACCTGAAACAAAAAGGATCAATGAGTGAATACACTCACGAATGGGAAGTATTAGCAGTAAGGCAGAGAGGGTTCTCAGATGAAGAGTTGTTAAAAATGTATCGTTGTGGCCTCAAAGATTAGATTCGCGAAGAATTAAAATTGCATAAACCCAAAACGATTGAGGAGGCCAGGCACACAGCCATAATTATCGAGCGAATTATAAACTGCACAAGGCACCATATGCTAGTAACGAGAGAACTAACAGTTATTCCGAGGGGAAGTCAAGTAAACCATCATCAGAGAACACTAGCAAGTATGTTCCACCACCAATGCGAAATGAAGGAAAACAACAAACTAGTGTCGAAAGGAAAAAGGATGGCAAATGTTGGAAGTGCGGAGACAAGTATTACGTAGGACACAAATGCGTAACACAAAAATTGTACAACTGTGAAGCCGAACAAGAAGAAGAACACAACACAAAAGGACATGCACAGATTTCGGCGGTGCAGTCCACTCAGATGCGGCAGTCACAACATACAAGGTAAGATAACACGTACAGCACTCACAGATCAGTCTGAGACGAGTGCAACGGTTGTTACAGCAAGGTTCATGTGAAAGATCTATCTGGTGTCCGGCAGAGCAGTTGACATGGACGGAACAACATTAACAACATATACAACACATTAACAACAAGATTCATATAATTGCATACAAATCAGTTCATACACAAATACGTAAGTTAAACAACATATATCATTAAGGCAACTGGAGTAGTCCAACTACAATAACAACATATGCATGAGAATGTGTTGGCTCTTATTATACAAAGAAGTGTAAGTCACAATCATACAATACATCCATGTAAACCTGCTAGCCCCAACAATGGAACGTTACAATCACATCTACCTGCTCCTCCAAAGAGATGAACTAGCTTCGTGCAATGGAGAAACCAAGGCGCATTACAATACTGTCCAAGCTTGATCCAAGATAGTCTTAATAGAAGCTTGGCTGACCAAAAGCCTCTACAATGAGTTATGAGGGACTATTTATAACAAAGGGTGGGGTGATCCTTTAACATTCCCCTTTGTGATAGTTCAACTACCCTCATGACTCTTCACCTACTGTTACATCCAACCATTGACACTTGACTTACACTTGACATGACTCAACATTACAATGCACATGTACTCATGTGAGACAACATGGCTTCAGCAAGCCTTGCAAGACATCACTAACACTCGGTCCGCTGTGAGGAGACCAACTCTTTGACATGCTAGTGATGGTGAAGGTGTGTAAGCTGATGCCAAGCTTGGTCGTCCGTGATGGTGTGCATGCACCTAATGGTGACATCTTATTGAAGCGAACTCTTGCCTCCGTTGCAACCGATGCATTGGTTCGGCCCCTTCATCCAACTCGCCTGCTAACATGCGCATGGTCTTCTTGGGTACAGTTGAACCGACAACACACTGATGCATAGTGTCTGTGCTGATCTTCAAGTGTGCGTTAGTGGTCATGCGCATCAACTTGCCGAAGTACATGTTCAGCCCCAGTTGGAATTGCTTCTTGTCTTCGCCTTGGTGAGTGTGTTGAATCGGTTGGATTGCATGCGTGCATTCAACGACATGCATGCTGCTGAATCCCTTGCATGTGATCAACAACACTACTCACCACGCTGTGTCAACTGTTGCGATGGATCCTTAACTTGTACGGGCACAGTTTCATCTGTGAATGCATGTTGTGCCCATTGTTGTTCCTGTTCCTGTTGCAACTCATTCATCTATCTGTGCAGCTTCATGTTCTTCCTGAGTTGTTGCTTCAGCACATGCAACTCCTTCTTTGTTCCATCTTTTGCCTTCGCGTGATCTTCATGTCGCATAGTCACTTCATAGTCGGAGTCTCCAAAGTTGCTTTCATCATCAATGGACTTGCTTGAGCTTGCAACATTGTTCTGCCTCCGTGTTGTCAACAACCCTCCTCTTGCATTCATTGCATTTGGTATGTTGTGTTCAACTGTTGTTCATGATGTTGCTCGCTATGATGTTGCTACTATCATATCTTGATGTCCTTGTCTACGAACAACTTAATGTCTTTGTGGGTAGGCAAGTCCGTGGACACTTGATCAACTGCATCCCCAAGTGTGCTCTGAACGGTGTCTTCATCTCTGCTCTCCTAGGAACCATTGTACCTGTACCGCTAAGAGGCAGATGAACACCTGGAATACCTGGAGACATGGCAACACTCATGGCAAGCAATCTGTCAGTCGAAAACCAAAATGAACATGAGAACTGACTTGCAAGTTGCAACATATATGGGTGCATGATCATGAAGGTTGCACAATTTCAGTCGAGGGGTCGGGAAACCGACTGCCAAGACTGCACAAGGCATAGTCTGGGCTATTGGGAGACTAGCTGACTACTGGAACTGTGCAATGCACAGTCCAGTCTGGCTACTGACTATTGGGATTGCGCAATGCGCAATTCCAACTGGGAAGGATTGTTGGCCTAGGGACAAATTTACGCAATTTCTTGGGCCAAGCAGCCACTGTCCTCCAGAAATGCGCAAAACAGTCCTGGAGGCCAAAGTTGGGCAGGAATGCGCAAATCTGGAGAAGAAGGTGAGCCTTCCTTCCCCAGATTGCGCAATGCAGCCTTGGTGAAGGCAAAGTTCGGGCCAAGGTTGGCCCAACTCGCTGACGAGCAACTGAAAGCAACTAAGACAGTAAATGCATGGCGACACTAAGTGATAGCAGAAGTGATTGACAGTGCATGCAAAAAAGATTCAACAAACAAATCAACATGCATGCGGGTGAGGCAATTCACCGGTTGGGCGAACGTCCGTGCAAAACAGTTTCATGCATGCGACAACAGTGAAATAGCAACCAACAGAGTTAGGACAAGCTAGTATATGTGTAAACGACAACAAGCGCTCAAAGAAATCAAGCAAACAGTACTCCCACAAGCGAAAACACAAAAAGCAACAGAAATGCAGCACAAGGCATGGAAAGCGGGCTTACCCAAACCCAATTGAGTTGAATGTGTCCACTGGTCTTAGATGTGATATGGGATGTCAGAGCTGCAAGGTTGATGTGAAGAATGAGCTCTGCAACGTCCGGTTGATGAGTTTTGATAACATCAAGGTTGTGATGCGCATGCCACGAATTTAGGGGAAGCAACACTTGATGGGAGGTTTTGGAATTGCTCCTTGCATGTAACCTCCAACTGCTAAACATACATCCCTGAAACAAGGGATGCCTTTGCATGTTGCCTTGGGAGAAGCAACCCATGCATGCAAGTCTGTTTTGCTCAGTCCTAGAGGGAACCAATCAACTCAGCTGCACATGCAAGAGACTGCTCGACTGCTGGAGAAAAATGTGTATTTCTGGCTGGGAGCTGGGATGGCTGCCCAGGAGATTTGCGCAATTTCTGGGCAGAGCAGTTGACTGTTGCCCAGATTTGCGCAAATTCTGGGCTGAGCAGCCTTGCTGGGGAAATTTGCGCAAATCCTGCTTGGAGTGTTGGTAGGTAGGATTGCGCAATCCCAGAGCCCATCAGGCTGCCAGAGAGGATTGTGCAATTTATGGAGGGAAGGCTGGTTGCCCTCCAGAAACGCGCAATTTTTAAGGGGAAACTGCTCAACCTGCTGCTGGACCAAGTTCGGGTGAACAGCCTGTAAGAGGAATGGATCAAGATATGACCGACAAGTTGCCTTTGTGCAAGAAAGACACTGAAACTTGTGAACTTGACGAAGCAAGGCAAGCTGTTGTGAAGGTTGGAAGGGAGGCTCCAAAACGAGGCTAAGGCAAAATTTTGGAGGGTGGTTGTGGCCGCTACAACATACATGTAAGAGATCCTTGGAGTATGGTCCTCCTCAATCTTCCCTATCCTCCATGGCTACACTGTTGTTAACCTTATTCTTTCTGACTATAACGTCACTTGTATCCCCTAGAAATATATAAGGCTGACACCCTCACAAGCTGGCAGGATTCCAGTTCTGATACCACTGTAAGATACTAGGGTAATTAGGCCCTAAGTTTTTCCTTAACAGTTAGGGTTTCAATCCAAATTCTTCTTCTGTTTAGATTAAAAAAAAAAAACATACATCTATTCTAGCACAATCGTAACGTGTAATGAATAGTTCTAATTCAACAAACATACCATGCAAGTTTGATCATTCAATAATTCAACAATTGGCTATTTTTGAGGTCGGCATGGTGACATGTTCACTTGTATCATGGATTACTTGTACTTTAAGGCTTCTTAAAGCCAAATTAGAGGAGATTGACCTACATTGGTTTGTATAAATAGGAGGTTGATTCCTCTCTTTGTTTCATTGTCACAAGTGGAGCTAACTCACACTAGATAATTGGTCTCTTCTCGCTTGTGCGCTATGGAGAGCAAGTGTAGCAAACTTCCTAGGGAGGACTTTTATTGGATGGTTCTCTCTCTTGGATGATTATTGGTGATTTTTTGTTGATATGTTCTATGTCAATGTAAGTTATCTTCTTTCATCTTGTTCTTGTTGATATTTTAGGGTTTAATGAAATTTTCACCAAGGTTTCTTTATGTTTTATGGATCTCAAATCTCCTTGCACGAGATTTCATCAAGTTTCTCTTGAGGTGACCTAGGTTTAACTCCCTCCCTTTCAATCTCCAAAGAAGATAGAATAATGTTAGGGTTAGAGAGTTGAGGAACACAGGTTTGTCTTTCTCAATTTCTTTGAATCCACATCCATCTCTTTTCTTCCATAGATTTTTACTCCCAAACTCCATTAGCTCTAGATTGAGAAAGGCACTAATCTTACCTCTTGTGCCAATCTTTTAAAACCATAAATATTTTTCTTTAATATTGATCTAGAGTAGATTAGGGTTAGGTTATGTTGCTGCCTAAATCCACACTTGGGATTATTGTGGAGAAAGTATCCAACTCCACCTAGTGTGGCCTTGGGGGTGAGTGACAAGTTGAGGCTGTCACCCAATTCCCAACTCCTTCATCTAGGTTAACTCCTAGCAAATCCAAGGGGGCCAGTCCTTAAAGAAGAAAACTAAGGCGTCATTAGTGTTTTGTTAAACAAGTTCTAGGAGTTAATATGATCTAAACCAATTTATAATTCATCGTCAACAAGATAGACCATCAAATGTACTTCAAGGTAAAAGATAGAAATGATTTCACAAATACATAAGCATATCATTCATGACAAAACATATATAAGAGTGCCAAACCAATGAATGAAATACTTGAGCAATGTAAAGGTATGATCAATAAAAAGAACAGTGCCAATAATCTAAATAGATTCTTGCAAGAAAAGTAAAGTACTTGGAAATTAAAGGAACTGAAAGCAAAGTATTTGAAAAGGACAACTTTGAAATAAGAACTTGCCAATTTGTACACAACTTGTAAAGCAAAAGCAAATGATATCTCAATCAAGTATACAATGCAAATGTGATGAATTTCCTCTTGGTTGATTTTAGATTATTTAGATTGTCTCTTGAGTTAAAGTAAATTGGAGAGAGTTTGCACCTAATCTAATGTGAAACTTTTCCTCCAAATCTATATCCTAGCAAAGATAAGGATAGTTGCAAGGAGATCCAATGTGGGGAAGCTTAGCTTCAATGAGTACCCACTTGATTTCACAAGTCATCCCACTCACAAATAGATCCAACATTGGGCTTCCCCACCCTGATTTAGCAAGTCGAATGTTTACCGTCTCCAAACTCGAAAAAAGAGATGGGTGAAAAGGGGCTCTATTTAAACTATACAACCAGTTAAGTTGGAGGTAAATTTCTCTAAATGTAAGAGAACTCAAATCTAATGAAACTAGCAAGTTAAAAGACTTAGGCTAAACTAATTGTACCAATGAAATGAAAGGATTCCAATTGCCAAACTTGTGATACAAATGCCTTGCAAAAATAGATGATGCTTTGAAGAGAAAGAACAAGAGGAACTTATGAGGAATTTCAAGCAAGTAGGCAAATAAAATTGCAATGGAAAAAAATGTGAATAATAATTAAGTGCAAGGAAAATGAATGCTCAAAAATAAAAAGAGTGGAGTTATTTCATATGACTCGTTCAAATAATTTGCATGTAAAGTTTAGAGAATATGAACTACGATGCATGAAATGAAAAGTGAATGCAAGTGAAAGCAATGAAAACAAATCATCCAACCATTCAAGCAAGGTACCTTCCCCAAAAGGAGAAGAATGGGATGCCAAGTGAAAAAAATCCCCAAGCTCCCAAGAGTAATGTTATTTTTATTAGAATTAAGTCCCTCTTTTTAGATGATGGATATAGAAGGTTCATTGGAGAGGTTTACAAAATGTCCCTCAAAAGGGAAAAGTTATAACTCTTCCAAGTCTAATTAGTTACAATGAGAAAATTACAACTAGTAACCTCCTTGTGAGATGGGCTCAATGAATTTAGAAAATTAATTACAACTAAGAACAAGTTGCATAGCAATATCAAATAGTCCCAAAAGGGGAATGTCTCCAATGAGAAAAATTGATTTAATACTCCTAAAAGACGATTACAAATCTGTCCTAAAAGGACATGACTTTTACCCTTCAAAACTTCCCAAAGAGGGACTTTGAAGTCTGCCTCAAAAAATACAAAACATCAGTCCCAAAAAAATGAGACCAATTCTCCCAATGATCTGCAAGGAAATTCAGTCCTTTGGATGGACAAATTATGTCCAATAAGGCTGAACCGAAAGTAGGTTTCCAGGAGAAAATTTGGGGCTGCTTTGAGAGTGATTCCCAAGACTACCAACAACCATCTTTCCTGCTCTTTGCAGCTGCCTTAAAGTGTGTAACATTACCCAACCCTTCAGGTCCTGGTCCTGTTAGAGGAGTGGGGTAATCATTCATATTTTTTTGTCTAACTGACGAGTCAATAACTTTGCCAATATATATATATATATATTGGCATACTTCACTAAATCTACCGAAACTCAACGGCTTCTGCTCTCCACGTCATCCCGGTGTTATTTTTTGTAGCATTGGAGGTGTTCTAGTCTCGAAACTTTGTGGAGAGGCTAAAACACAGGAGTTCTCGATAACCCAGAAATCATTTCTGAAAATTCCACCTAGAAATATCTCAATTAGATTATTAACCTATTTTTAAATATTTCCTAAGTCTAAACTTAGGAAAAGGAGTTAATTAATCAATATTAATTGAGAAAGGTGTGAATCATCTAGAAACTCACACAGATCGACTAGGAAATAATCGTAGCCCTTGATTAAGTTTTAATCTTGGTCGTTGGAGTCCCAACATAAAATTATAAGAAGTCAATGGGTAGATGGAGAACATACACTTGAGATCGATTTCCTTGGAGATTTAGATTTCCCAGAGAGCAGCAGCAGTTGTCGGAAGAGTTTGAGCCAAAGAAGGAAGCAGAAACAGAGAGGGGTAGGGACAGTGAAGCCAGGGGAAGATTTTCCAGATCCGGTGAGTACTTTGCAGAGAGGCCGAGATTTTCTCCAGGAGGTTGTGCAAAGGCAGTGCAAAAGCCTCAAAAGGGTAGTTTGATTTTGCTAGAGGAGAAGACGTTTTTAGTTCCAGAGGCCGGGAAGAGTTTCCAGAGGGACAAAGAAGCGTTTTCCCAGTCAGTGGCAGGTAGGACGGCTAGATTGGCATTCAATTCAGGCAGCACGTGTGCCATGTAGTTCCAGATTGACGCAGAGCCTACGCAGGCCAAGTTGGATGGCTAGCTTTTCAGAGATCAGACAATGTCGAGATTGCTCGGAGTGAGGGTAATTTCCCTCAGATAATTTTTTGCCAATATTTTCTCTACAGGATTGCTAGTTTCCAGCATCCATATTGTACTCAAATTATTTCACTATTGCTTAATAATTAAATCTCTCAATTGTTCACCGGTTTTCCAAAGTTGGGTTTTTCTGGGGACATTTGTCCAAAAATAGCTGTCATATTTTAGTTTTATTTTCTCAATTTCCAGTTTATCTTCCGCATTATTTTTTATTTGTGAACGTTGCAGTGCTATTAATTCGTTGTTGCCGTAGCAATAAACTGCTAATTTAATTAACAATTAGAAGAATTAATTCCAGTTGTTGCAATAAGATTTCAGTGGTGGAATCTTCACACTCAATGCCTTTACACAAATTGCTTCTATGCCTTCCGAGTGGGTCCCACTGGACATGTCACCCCACTTACCATCTCTTGGCATTGCCAAACTGCACATTTGGTTCTTGTCGGGTTCCCTGTACCGGGCTTACATGGGGAGTGGGCCCCTCCTTGTCATCTCCTCATTGGTCTGCAGTCTAATTGCCAATTACCGCTGCTACCGGCCCACGTCATCCCAGTTACACTATCCCAGCACCTTCTCTTACGACACCTTCTTCATTTCTCTAGGGTCGTAGTGTCAGCTTGACCTCGTTGTGGGTACTTCTACCAATCGGGCTTGCGTGTAAGGCCAACACAACCAGCCTATGCCATTCCACTGGGACCCTCCCGGCGCACTCCAGTGAGCTCCCTTTGCTAACCACAGGGCCCTACTACTGGGCTTGCGTGGATGGTGGAGCCATATGGCCTCCTCTCCCATTGGTTTGTCGTCCTGCTCTCGCTGCCACCACATGCTAACCCAAGTCATCCCACTTCTCTTACCCTGGAGCCTCCTTTGTTACGCTACTTTATTCCTCCGAGGTCACCTCATCGGGCTGACTCGACTAGAGGGACCCTTTCTCCACCAATAGGGTATGCGCTCTGTCGTGGTATGACTTATGTCATCCCGCTAGTCTCCTCCCAACGCATGCAATTGAATTTTCACTTTAATCTTCTGAGGTGAACTTATCGGGTTGACTTAACAGATGGGCCAGTCCCCAACCAATAGAATCACGACAATAGTGTGGGCCCTGCCACGCACACACTTGTGTCATCCCGCTAGGCCTTATGAGGCGCCTTCGACTCTTCTGTACAACATTCCTCTAAGGTGAGACCACCGGGGTGACGTCAGATGAAGTCATCCTGCCTTTGCATTCTCCGTGCTTCTTAGAGCACCATCCCTTCATCCTTTCAGGCTAAACCTCTAAGCTTATGTGGATTGTGGGCAAACCCTCCAGCCAATAGCAACATCATTGGGCATTCGTCCTTCTGTTGCATCATACCATCACTCTAACCCAACTCTCCTCTACCTGTATCCTTAGAAATGTTTCGGGGTGAACCTGAACAGGTCCACCTCTGAACAATCACGGAACTTTTGGGTTGGCGTGTCTACCAGCTCATCCCAGTCGTTCTATCCCGGTTGGTCCCCATTGCTTCCCACAACAATATTGTTAAAATTGGCAACTAGGGCCAAACTCCATATGGGTCACCTTATTTATGATCGCTGATATTTTTCATAGATTCCTCTCTCTGAGATGTGTACGATTGATCTAAAGATCATCCGATTCCGACATGTAAAAATGAAGATATGAATTTATCTGTATTATTGACAAATTGTCAAGGTCGGCTAGCAATTAAAACAGGAATTTTTACCCCCAGTTCATCCTCAACGTTGCATATAAAAGGAGGAGACCTCAAGGCATTATTTTTGGGTTGCGTTGACCTCCCTTTGCCTGTGCTTTGGGTGAGGCATCTTCTCCTTGGCAGGCTGCAGATATGGGCACGAAAACCGAGGTGATCTGACCTTTGGTTTGACTAGCGTTGACTGCCATAGTTGCTGGCTGCAGTTTGACTTCAGTTGACCAGACTTTGACTAAGTTTTTCGGACTGTTTTGGATTGTTTGGGTTTGCCGAAGTTGACTGGGTTTGACCGAGCTACCTAGAGGAAGAATTCTCCCATGTTCGACTAGCATTGACTTTTCTAGTTAGGGCTTTTCGGCTGCTGTCATAAAATATCAGATTTGTAAATTTGTACTATCTCTCTGTGCTGAACTATTGAAGAATATAAGAAGAATTGATCAAGGGTTTCCCCACATTGGGGTTTGTCCTTCCCTGGTGCCACATCTTGTGTCCTCTTGTCTTGGCTTGTCTTCTAATGTTTATGTTTATGTTCTATCTGCATTTTACTATCATGCTGATGTGATTGCTAAACTAGATATTGATATTGGGCTAATATCACAAATGCACATGGAGTTCCAGGACCAACTGCTTCACCCCACAACTATCCAATGAAGGACAAGAACACTTCAGAGAAAACCTCGACTCTCCTCTCTTTTCCGTTGCCTCCTACAGCTTGACTCTCCTTCTGCAGAATTTTGAGCTCTCTCTCTCTGCCTACTGAAGTCTGAGATCTAGTTCTCTCCACTAGAAAGAACCGAACCTCCTCTCCTTTTCTGCTCCTTCGTCGATTGAGTCTGAATGAAACCCCTGTCTCCATCCATCCATTCAAATGAGTCTCCTCTCCTTTTGTTTTCTATTGTTGTGCAATTCCCTGCCAGTACTCTGTCTTTCATTAATTTTCATGTACTTTTGTTGCTTTCTTTGCCTTGTTGTGGTTTCCAAGCCAGCATGGGCTTGTCCCTAGTGTTGCAGCCCAATTAATTTCCAACAATAGTCCCATCCCTGTGCATTTAAAACTCAACAGCCAACCTTTAATGGCTGTCATATAGTTCAGATTTTTCCTTCCTTTAGCGAGCAAGTTGAGTTTCCCTAGCAATTTGACCTCCCCCAGATCTCTTGGAAATTGTGTCCCTTATTCAGCCCATTTTATTTTAAAATTCAATTACATGATGAGATTACACGGCCAAATTGAGCCATTCATGGTTGGGCTGTCACAAAGTGGCCTTGAAATTTTCCCAATGAGCAGCTTCAACCTCTACATGTAAAACAATGACAAAACTAAATTGAATTAGTTATTATGAATGATCTAATGCATGAGACAAATGAGAAGCTAGAATGATCTAAGAGGTCCTAGAGAAAGATGGAACTAGATTTCAAATTAACTAGACAATATTCTAGGATTTGATCACAAGGAACAAGCAAGCTTGCTTCCTTTGGATCAAGAAATAACCATTGTTGAAACAATGGTTCAAGTTTGAATCTAATACTCTGATTTTCAAACTTACAAACCCAACAAGTAACCAAAGATTGTTTGGAAATTTGATTGATGGAAGGAAACCCAATAAGGGTTAGTGGAGCCCTCTCAAAAAAACTCATCTAAGAACACAATGCGGCAGCCCTTTAGAAGTTGGTTGAATGAAAACTTCTAGCACGCTTCTAACTTAGAGGTAGCCTGCAAATACACATCTAAACTCCTCCACACACTTGTTACCAATAGCTACAAACTTTGCAAGAGAAAATAATCAATGTAAGCTATTCACAAGTACCCACAATAATTAAATCAAATGCCAGGTTTACCAAGTGAAAAGAAAATACTTACTAATCACTTCTCTAAGATAGCACTATCACTCGAGGGATCTAAGCATACAAGCTATGAAAACAAACCAAAACATCAACGAGTTACCTCCATCACCAAGCAAGAAAGAGCACCTTTTGACCTCCAAAGCCTTTTGATGTTACTAGAGAAATAGAAAGAGTACAAAATCCAATAGAGTTTTCCCAATCATGAGCTTCTCAACCATGAGAAACAATGAGCCCATGGGTTACATTTGTAAGAATTTGGGAGCAAATCCCAATGGAAAATGATCCAACTATTGATTTGGGGTAGCATCGGATGTGCTCTAGCCACAAAATTTGGTGGAGATGTTGGGGCACATGAAATCTCCAATACCCAAAAAGGGTTTGGGCAGATTCTAAACAGATCAAAAGATATTAAAATAATTAATATTTTTAATGGAGTCCCTAAGTTTAAACTTAGGGAAAATAAAATATTAATGTGTATTAATATGAATCTGTGTTAGAGTGGTCTAAAAGACATGGATCAAGCCAGATCTAATCTTAGTCGTTGATTAGGGACTTAATCTCCGCCGTTGATATGTCAAACATAAAAATATAAGAGGAGGCTTGAGGTTCACTTGGAGAGTACACCAGAGTGATCAGTCATTCTATTCTCTAGAGTGGGGTTTGCTAAGAAAGATAGAATTAGTGATCGGGAGAGCAGCTGAGGGGCATTGAGTACAGAGAGACAGAGAGGAAGAGATAGTGTTGGGATAGTTGCGCAGAGCACCAGAGGGGCCAACGTAGCTGACGCAGGGCCTCTTGGGGCTAACGCAAGCCAAGATAGGCTGACGTAGGGCCAGCGCTGGGCTAGGAGAGGCTGACGCAGTCCAGATTGGGCAAACATTGGGGTTTCTGGGGTAGATTAATGCTAAGTAGCTGTGGGAAGGATTATCCAGGGTTTCAGCCAGTAGATTTGTCAGAAACAGAGAGGTATTACTGCTAAGGAAATTCTCTATGGGGTAGGCCAATTTCGGCATCCAGATTGTACTCTAATATTGCTTAATAAGAAAACCCTCAGATAGCTGCACTGGTTTTCCCGCATTGGATTTTTCTGGAGACATTAGTCCAAAAATAATGGTGTCATGTGGTGTGTTTGTTCTTGTTTCTTTTAGTTGTTGATCTGTAATATGTTGAGCATGCCCTAGTGTTTATTTTCAGTAGTTACATTGTAAATAACTTTTTAAGGAAAACACCAAGTAGGTAGGAATAAATCAGATAAAGTGCATGGAGGGTTTCTAACTAAGTAAACTTAGAAACTTCAGCATGGTATCAGAGCGTGATTGCAGATCACAAGAGGACTAAAAGACATCAGCCGAGCGAAGCAATAGCAGCATAAAATAGTTGTCCCGGGGTGACAGAAGTTGTTTCTAGCAACGCAAAAGCCAAGTAGTGTGACGCAAAGCCAACCAGAGCCACGCAGAGGAAGTCGGGAGCTACGCAGAGTCCCATAAAGGCCATTGTTGTTGACACAAAGGGCTAGAGGGTTGACACAATGCATCTCAGGGCTGACGCAGATTCATCTGGGGTGACACAGAGCCAGCGTGAGGCAGAGGGGTTGAGGCAGATCCATCTGGGGTGACGCAAAGCCAGCGTGAGGCAGAGAGGGGCTGACGCAGTTCACAAAGAGGCAGTTGTTGAGGTCTAGAAGGCTGCAGGAATATTACAAAGTAGAGCTGGTGAGGTATGTAGTCAGAACAGTACCTGACAGAGCAGGGCCAGAGGAGTTGTTACCGAGGGTTTCTAGCCGAGGAACCTGGATTAGCAGTGCAGTTGCACAAGACGATCAGAGTAGGGAGCATCTCAACAAGCGGTAAAAGGATTTCCAGGAGGGAAATCAAGACTCAGAGGGAGTCCAAAAGAGAGCTTCTAGACGGGAAGTAAAGACTCAGAGGAGTCGAACAAAGAACTTCCAGGAGGGAAGTAGAGAAGCATCATGGCACTACACCGGGTAAGAGACCCAGATAGATTGGACGGAGCATCGAACTTCATAGTCTAGAAGGCCAGAATCTTATTAGTGCTTGACAAGAATCGTGTCAAGAACTTCGCCTTGAAGGTAATAGTCATCCCAGTCGACCCCAATGATAATGACAAGTACGAGGAGGCAATGGCAAGGGCCAACTACATTATCCTTGACGGGGTCAACGATCATTTGACATATAGCCAAGAAGGAAACAGCATTTGAGATGTGGGAGACTCTCAAGACACTATATTAGCATACTTCTGTGCAGAGAAAAATGTTGCTCGAGAATCAGATGAGGTCGTATCAGATGAAGAAGGGACAATCGATTGACACCTTCCTCGGAGGACTAAATGAGATCCGAGATTAGTTGACTGCTATAGGGGCGACACCAGATCATGAGCTAATGGTGAGGACAACCCTGAATGCTGTCTCAGAAGACTAGGAAGTGTTTGTCCAAAGTATATTGGGCAAAGGAACACTTCCACCTTGGGACGAGATGTGGGCAGCCCTTCGCCAGGAAGAGATCAGACGGCAGTCGAAGATAAGTAGCAGCAACAAGGGGATCAAGGTCAAGCAGGAGGAGGAAGATGTGGCCCTAGCATCTAAGGGGAAGCAGGAAAAACGAAAGAAGAAAGATCTCTCCAAGATCAAGTGCTTCCATTGTGGCGAGCTGGGTCATTATGCGACCCAGTGTCCAAGGAAGAAAAGCAATGTTCCACCAAGGTTCCGGGACGAGGGGCAAGGGAGCGAGGGGGCGCGGGTGCGGCCTATGCAAAAGCTCCCTACCATTTTTTAGGAAACGTGGGGGAGCGTCAGGGTCTTAAAAATTTTAAATTTATAAATATAAAATATTATTTATTAATTGAGTCCACTATGACAATTTGGTTTGAATTGAAAAGCTGCAAAGCATGATCATTGATATGAATATCATTTGACATTATCCAAATTTTAAAATTCTAATTTATAATCATACATTATGATTAAAGTTTAAACCATATTGATGTTCCACTTCCTACTATGAACATCGAATATTGAACAGCAAATATTCAATATTAACATAAAATTATAAAAGTAAAGTTTGATACATCATACATCAAGAGTCCAAAGTTTATAGAATTATAAAAGATTAAAGTCAAGTCTGATACATCAAGAGTCAAAATTTTATAGAGTGAGAATCTGAATAACTGATAACACAAATGATAAGAACTGAGAACATCAACATATCAAAAGATAAACAAGCATAATGCAAAATATGCCACAAGGTAATGCCCCAAGGTAATGCTCAAGCCTCAAGGTAATGCCCCGCTAGTCTCTGCATCCAGCTGCTGCATGAATAAATCAGGATCAACCATATCACCATCTGAATCTGAATCACTAGCATTCTCAAACATGCTAAGTGGCACACCAACCAACCCCATATGTCTCTCATCAAGTCTCTCCTCCATATCTACCTGTGCATCATCCTCTGGATCAACATTCCATCGTGTTGTTGGTCCCTTCAAATACTCAAGTGTCTTCCTATGCTCAAGACGTAGGGCACTATGCACAGCAACTAACTTCTCCGCTCTTCTAGAGGTAAGCTTGTTCCTCTTGATAGAGTGGATGAAGCTATATGTGGACCAATTCCTCTCTGCTGCAGAGGAACTAGCGATCTGAGACAACAAACGCATGGCTAGATCTTTGAGCTCTGGAGCACCATCCCCATGCATCCTCCACCAACCAATCGGGTCATCTTGGGCTAGATCTATGCGATCTGCCCGAGCACCATGTGTGTTGAAGGGCCCACTAAGAGATGCAAACTAAATAAACTGTCTTCGAAATTTTGACCCCTCCTCCTCACTGTACATCTTTGCAATTGCATCTAGGAAGCCTTTCTTTAGCTCTGGATCATCAATAGGAGGCACCCTCCCAGGTCTCTCAACATACCATTTTGGGTTTAATGCATATGTTGCCATGTGCAAAGGTGTGTTCATGCGATCCCACCTACGTTGAATGATGGGTCGAATCTGGGAAGTATAGAACTCTAATGAGGGCTCCCTCTGCTGAATGGCTACCTTCACACGACCCAACATGCTATCAAAGGTCTCATAAATTTCTCCAAGACGAGGAGCATCTGAATCAGTGTAACGAATGACCTCCACAATAGGGCCTAAGAATGACACCAAATAAGAACAATCTGCCCACCAATCATTGTCCAACACCTGAAGCCTGACCTTCTTCCCAGTGTCTGACTTTGATTCTGACCACCTTCCCCACTCTGAACTCACAACCAAGGATTGTAGAGGTGCTTGTACCTCTATCATCCTCTCCAATAAGAGAAAATAGCTAGCATATCTAGTATCAGTGGGCTCGAAGAATTCCTTCCTCGTGTGAGCCCTGTACATAGCCAAGGAGGTGTGGTGGTTGCAGATAAATATCTGCACATCTCTTGCCACTGACACCAAGTCTGATATCCACTGAATCTTGCCAATGTCCTTCAGTGCATTATTGAGTGCATGCACACAACAAGGAGTCCAAAAAATGTGTTGATACTTGTTTTGAATCAATAACCCAGCTGATCTACAAACTGCAGCTGCATCTGTCACAACCTGCACCACACTATCAGGCCCAACATCCTCTATAGCTTCTCGCAGAAGCTCAAATTGGAAAGATGCATCCTTGCGCTTTCCAGAACAGTCAACAACTTTAAGAAAGAATGGACCTTCTGAAGATGTCACTATGATGTTGATTAGTGGGCGTTTTCGGATGTCAGTCCATCCATCCATAACAATAGAGCAACCAAACCTCAACCATGTTTGTCTCATTCTCTCTTTCTGTACATTAATTTTGGACACTTGTCTATCCAAAATTGTTTTTCGTAGTTTATGTTCTCCGGGTGGTACATATGAAAGCCCTATTTTTGCAATTGCTTGGACCATTTCCTTGTAATAAGGAGAACGAACAACATGGAAGGGAATCCCATTAGCAAAAAGAAATTTGCCAATTGCATCATCTGTGTCATCTCGATCTAGAATGTTGTACATCCCAGAGATTGTACCAGTACCACCCATTGCAGAAGAACGAGATGCACCAGTGGAAACCTTTGTCTTTTTTGATGAAGCACTGGATGGAGGAATATTTGTGCCTGGATCCATATGTCTACTAGAGAACAATCCTTTTCCAGTGGATGCCCTTTCTAGCCTCCAAAGTTGCTCTCTCAGAGCTGAATCCAGGTTCTTTGAGGGACACATATTCACTCCTTTACCTGTAATAGCCAAAATGTGTTGCTTCACCCTGGTATAGCTGCCAACAAAGTGATGCCCACAAATATTGCAGACCCAATCACGTGAGCCACCACCAACTTTTGGATTCTTTTTCGGCAGTCTAGTTGCATAGATTAGAAGTGGTTTTAGAGGGTTAAATGTCCCCTATTCTGGTGTCTTGACCCCTTGTGACCACTTTGAACTTCTTCTTGTGCATCATGTGGCTCACTACAGTGGTAGTCACTTTCAGTGTTCTCACTGTTCCCACTGTTCCTAGAAGAAGTTTGACTTTCACTCATAGTTGTAACTTGTAACTTTGTAAGTTGCAAGTTGAATGACAAGTCAAAATGTAAGTTGCAGCCTGTAAGTTGCAACCTGAAATGAAAAATTAAAATAAAATAAAAAAATTAGAAACATTGCATGATTACAGCCATTCAATTGAACATACAAGAATTTCACTACCAAAATTCTTATGACATACAAGAATTTCACTACCAAAATTCTTATGACGTGCAACCAACTTACTTCCTCCAAATTTAAGGTCATCCAACCATGAAATTGAAAAGGTTCTATTCTTTTAACATCACATATTGCTCCAAAACATTTATTACTGGTCAGTAAGGTGAGATAGTGTATGTTTATCTCAGTTTATGGTGTTTCATGTCAGAAAGTTTTCTCCAAGAGTTGTTAGTTTATTTTTTCAATTGAGTAACAGCATGCTACAACTTGAATTGCACTACTGCTACAAAGATACGTGCAAAAACACTGGAGGCAGACAGAAAATATTAACAATTTCAATCTTGACAAGTCATTAGTTTTTAATATTTTAATTCAACTTTTTAAAACAAAAATTAAAATAAAGGTCTGCGACTCTGCTTCAGCACCTTCATGTCAGCTCTCCAGAAAAAGTCATGACAGTTCATAGTAAAACAACTATAAATATTAAATACCAAGTTGTGCTTCTCATTCCAGCTCTGTAACTCGGTCAAGGACAGAAGAAAAAACTTATTTCTATTCAGGTAACAGGATGGGTTGTTGAGTACCAAGATCACCTTATAGGCCTTGGTGTGGATCAGTCTTTAGCTCAAGTATGTGCTGAAAGTTTTAAGTGGTGCAATGGATCCTCTTATGAATGCCTATGTTGAACGTATGCAAGCTACAATGCAGGTTAAAATGAAGATGCCTCCTCATTAGTCCAGAAAGGCAGCTAATTAGTATTCTAAGTTCTTAGACAGCATACACTTCAATATTGAATGTCATTAAGTGTGTAACAATGCTTAATAAATTTAAAGGCTGATCCTGATCCATGAATGTCCATCCCGGTGTCCTTGAGAGGATAGCAGACTGTTCCTGATTACAATAAGACCTCTGCCATTTAATGAGGAGGGTTTTCAATATCTGCCTGATCATGAATCTGTGTCATCCACTTTTCAGTGCTTATTAAGTGGGAGAGGAAGATGAGCCTGCTATGGTGATGCATTTGAACAGATAAGGAAGGCTGGTGGCATGGTGAGGAAGTAGTGAAAGAATTCCTAAATTACAAAGTGTAGGATCAGTCTCTCTATCGCAGTTTATTATTGTTGAAGCATTGCAAATGATATAGGAATGAATTCCTTCAAGTTCTGCCCCATATCAAAGTGAAAACCATATGAAATTGTGCCCAGAAATGACTTTGCATCATCAATATTGTACTGCAAGTGATATGATGTCAGAGGAATTTAAACTTTTGTTTTGGCATAATGGAGAATCTTTGATTGTTGTAAACTCCAAATGTGCCACTCGATTCATCTCAGGACATGGAACTGAGGGTGGCTGGATTAGCTTCAGAATGTTATTATCTGGTTGAAGGGCTAAGTGAAAACGACGAGGATACTGAGTTACATTATTATGTTCAGCCTAAACACAATGACTGCATGACGACTCGCTTATAGTTGCTCTTATGCTGTAGAAATGGTACACAAATATATTGGAAGCGGATAAGGTCCACCCACCAAAGAAAACAGATGATGGGAAGCTATATACTCCAGCAGCAATTGATTTATTTAGAATTCTTGGTGAGCAAGTGCAGATTGTGCAGGAAAATACTAAATAGCACCGATGTAATGTTATATGATATATCGGATAGCGCTTTCTGTTATTATTATATAATTACCATTCAACATTCCAAATTCCACGAATTACCCCAGAGACAACATTCCAAATTCTACGAATTACAAATTCAACATTCTTCTGTTCTCCTCTTATACAACAACTACACATGTGCTGGGTGCTATTCGCAAATCATTCACGCCTTTCTATAATAGCAATCTATTCCAGTTATAAAGAAACAAAAAACTTATTCAGGTAGAACAATAACTCTATCGAATTGTTGCGCTATAATGGACAGAACTCGCTTTTGGGTAAAAAAAAATATTACAAACTTGCAGCATTTAACTCAAATTTGACAGGTCGAGGGATTTGAAAGAGAGGGTGAGAGGGCGTGCCGCGTAAGAGAAAAAATATTTTAAATAAGCCGACTTTCAGTGTTACTAACCTGTATCGAGTTGCAAGCTGTAGTAGTCCGGACTCCGCGCAGCTCCTCAACACGCAGCGCTGGAGATGCTGCTCGAACGATGGGAGGCTGGAGCAAACACGCTCAGGCTTCAGCAAACACGCTCAGGCTTCAGAAATTCAGCAAACACGCTCAGCAAAACACGCTCAAGCTTCAGCAAACACGCTCAGGCTGTGTGTTCATGGTTCAGGTTGCGCGCTGTTTTATAACAATAAACCAACGTCCAAACCGCCATTTCCCGCCATTTCCCAAAGCCCAAAACCCTAAACGTTAATGAAATTAAGTTATAAACTGTTAATTAAGGATTAAATCGTGATTTTAATTAATTAAAATCGTTAATATTGAGGTAACGCCCCCCCACGCCCCCTCTCGCCCCTCGACCGCCTGACCCCTCTGGCCCCCCTCGTCTCCCACGCCCCCCACGTGTCTTTTTCGGAAACGACTCTCAGGAGGGAAACGTTCCCTGGCATGTCCCCTTGGAGTTTCCCTGCATTTTTGCGTGGGGGAAAGTCCCCTACTCGTCCCCAAGTCCCCGGGCGCGAGGGAGCGAGGAAACTAGACCCTAGGGGGGGGGGGGGGGGGGGGGGGCGAGTCCCCGTGGAACACTGAAGAAAAGTAAGGGAGAGTCTTCCGAGACTAAGGCAACGCCAGCACAGGCAGAGAAGGAAGTTTTGACAAACGATGGTTGTGCCATAAGTGCACACGCACCACTTGAGCGGAAGTGGGGAGACATTGAGTTGTAGTCAAGCGAACTACAGGCAATGAGGGGCAGGATCCTCGAGGTACCAAGCCTCTTGGATTAGACATTGCTACGAGAGCCCTGAAGAGGAGTAGCAGGACTGGCTGAGTCAGGTAGACATGGATGCGAATGGAGCGGTAGAGAGAGCTACAGTGCAGGAGTCCCGAGAAAGCGCGAGGCTAGCAGGCTACAGCGGGGCGAGAGGCATAGGAGTGTTGCACCAGTGCAGGATGGCACAGAGAGGTGTGCAACGGTGCGAGATGCAAGGAGTTGTTGCAGCAGCGCAGAGGTCAGAGAGGGAGCACTTGTCAGCAGCAAAGGGAGCTTCAACGGCAGCGGGTGTCTCTAGACCAACAGAGAGATCAGAGTTGGGAGATCAGTTACTTACTTCTCAATAACTGAGTTGCAGTGCAGCAATGGGCAGCACGATGCAACATGATGAGAGGAGGTACAGTGCGGATGCAGTGCTGGGAGAAAGGACCAACAACAGCACGGATGCAGAGGGAGTTGTCGTACAGATGCAGCAGTGGCAATGGCAGAACCATGGGCAGCAGTACAGGATACAACAGTGCAGAAGATGGTGGGTAACAAGCCTAGCATCAACACAGGGACCGATGCTAGATGATCAGGGTGATACTTAGTGAGGAGTATTACTAGAGCACACTCCTCGCTAAGAGGGAGTGTTGATCTGGGGTAGCATCGGATGTGCTCTAGCCACGAAATTTGGTGGAGAGGTTGGGGCACATGAGATCTCCAATACCCAGAAAGCGTTTGGGCAGATTCTAAACAGATCAAGAGATATTAAAATAATTAATATTTTTAATGGAGTCCCTAAGTCCAAACTTAGGGAAAATAAAATATTAATGTGTATTAATATGAATCTGTGTTAGAATGGTCCAAAAGACATGGATCAAGCCAGATCTAATCCTAGCCATTGATTAGGGACTTAATCTCTGCCGTTGAGATGTCAACAAGAAAAGTATAAGAGGAGGCTTAAGAGTCACTTGGAGAATACACCAGAGTGATTAGTGATTCTATTCTCTAGAGCGGGGTTTGCTAAGAGAGATAGAATTAGTGATTGAGAGATGCAGCAGAGGGGCATTTGAGTACAGAGAAACAGAGAGGCAGAGATAGTGCCTGGAGAGCAGCGCAGTAGCCAAGGAGAGTGACGCAGAGCCAGCCGGGCTCACGCAGAGGCAACCGAGAGTCGCACAGAGCCTCAGAGAGGCCAGCATTGCTGATGCAGAGGGCTAGAGGGCTGACGTAGGGCCTCCCAGGGCTGACGCAGGGCCTCCCAGGGCTGACGCAAACCCATCCGGGGTGACGCAGGGCCAGCGTGAGGCGGTGAGGGGCTGACGCAGTCCAGAGAGAGGCTGATGTTGGGGTTTCTGGAGTGGATTGGGGCTGAGTAGTTGCCGGAAGGTTTATCTGGGGTTTCAGCCAGGAGATTTGTCAGAAACTGGAGAGGTATTACTGCCAAGGAAATTCTCTGTTGGGTAGGCCAGATTGGGCACCCAGATTGTACTTTGATATTACTTAATAAGAAAACCCTCAGATTGCTGCACCGGTTTTCCCACATTGGGTTTTTTCAGGGACATTAGTCCAAAAATAATGGTGTCATATTGTGTGTTTGTTTATGTTTCTTTTAGTTGCTGATCTGTAATATGTTGAGCATGCACTAGTGTTTATTTTCAGTATTTACATTGTAAATAACTTGTTAAAGAAAATAACAAGTAGGTAGGAATAAATCAAATAAAGTGCATGGAGGGTTTCTAACTAAGTAGATTTAGAAACTTCAACATGGTATCAGAGCGAGGTTGCAGATCACAGGAGGACTAAAGGACAATAGCAGAGCGGAGCAATAGCAACAGAAAACAATTGTCCCAACGTGACAGAAGCTGTTTCTAACAGAGCAACAAGAAGGAAGGGTGTCACTGTGCCTGCGTCATCAAGGGTGATCCGGGAAGAGGCAGCGCAGAGGCGAAGGAAGCCAAGAGAAGCCTCTTGCAGAGCCACGCAGTAGCTGGGAGGGCTGATGCAGTTGGCTGAGGAGGCTGGGTTGCGGTGTCGGGATTCCACAGAGCCTAGGAGCTCTCACCTTCAGGTTGCTGGGGTTTAGAAGGTTGCGGGAATATTGCAGAGTGGAGTTGGTGAGGTACTATAGTCAGAATAGTACTTGACAGAGCAAGGGCAAAGGAGTTGCTACCGAGGGTTTCTAGCCGAGGAACTCGGATCAGTGGTGCAGTTGCACAAGACGATTAGAGTAGGGGGCATCTCGACAGTGGAAGAAGGATTTCAAGAGGGAAATCGGGACTCAAAGGGAGTCCAGAAGAGAACTTCCAGACGAGAAGTAGAGAGACTCAGCAGGAGTCGAACCGAGAACTTCCGGACGGGAAGTAGAGAGACTCAGCAGGAGTCGAACCGAGAACTTCTAGATGGGAAGTAGAGAGACTCAGCTAGAGTCGAACAGAGAAATTTCAGACGGGAAGTAGACTCAGCAGGAGTCGAACAAAGAACTTCCAGGTGGGAAGTAGACTCAACAGGAGTCGAACAGAGAACCTCCAGATGGGAAGTAGACTCAACAAGAGTCGAACAGAGAACTTCCAGGCAGGAAGTAGAGAGACTCGGAGGAGTTGACAAGAAGAGCAGAGAGATGGCCATGAATGGGTTGAGGGATCAAGACAGGTTGGATAAGGCATCCAACTTTGTCATCTGGAAGGCTAGGATCCTGTTTGTTCTACGTGCCATGAGTGCACATGCGCCACTTGAGCAGAAGTGGGGAGACATCGAGCTGTAGTTAGGTGGACTACAGGCGATTAGGGGCAGGATCCTCGAGGTACCCAACCTCTTGGAATAGACCTTGCTATGAGAGCCTCGACGAGGAGTAGCAGGACTGGCTGAGTGGGTAGAGACGGATTCCGATGGAGCGGCAGAGAGAGCTACAGTGCAGGAGTCTCGAGACAGCACAAGGCTAGTAGGCTGCAGCAGTGCGAGAGGCACAGGAGTGTTGCACTAGTGCAGGATGGCACAAAGAGGTGTGCAACGGTGCGAGATGCAGGGAGTTGTTGCAGCAATGTAGAGGTCAGAGAGGGAGCACTTGTCAGTGGCAGAGGGAGCTTCAGCATTAGTGGGTGTCTCTAGCCCAACAGGGAGGTCAGATTGGGAGATCAGTTACTTACTTCTCAGTAACTGAGTTGCAGCGTAGCAGTGGGAAACACGATGCAACATGATGAGAGGAGGTGCAGTGCGGATGCAGTGCTGGGAGAAAGGACCAGCAACAATATGGATGCAGAGGGAGCTGTCGTACAGATGCAACAGTGGCAGTTTTAGAACCATGGGTAGCAGTATAGGATGCAGCAGTGTAGAGGATGTTGGGTAGGAAGGCCTAGCATCAGCACAGGGACCGATGCTTGATGATCAAAGTAATACTCAGTGAGGAGTATTGCTAGAGCACAATCCTCGCTAAGAGGGAGTGTTGATTTGGGGTAGCATCAAATGTGCTCTAGCCACAAAATTTGGTGGAGAGATTGAGGCACGTGAGATCTCCAATACCCAAAAAGGGTTCGGGTAGATTCTAAATAGATTAGGAGATATTAAAATAATTAATATTTTTAATGGAGTCCCTAAGTCTAAACTTAGGGAAAATAAAATATTAATGTGTATTAATACGAATTTGTGTTAGAATGGTCTAAACGACATGGATCAAGCCAGATCTAATCTTAGCCATTGATTAGGGACTTAATCTCGACCGTTGAGATTTCATTAGGAAAAGTATAAGAGGAGGCTTGAGGGTTACTTGGAGAATACACCAGAGTGATTAGTCATTCTATTCTCTAGAGCGGGGTTTGCTGAGAGAGATAGAATTAGTGATCGGGAGATGCAACTGAGGGGCATTTGAGTACAGAGAGACAAAGAGGCAGAGATAATGCCGGGAGAGCAGTGCAGTAGCCAAGGAGAGTGACGTAGACGTAGCCTGGGCTCACACAGGGCCACATAGAGGCAAGTAGGAGTTGCGCAGAGCCTCAGAGAGGCCAGCGTTGCTGATGCAGAGGGCCAGTGCGCTGATGTAGGGCCTCCCAGGGCTGACGCAGACCCATCCGGGGTGACGCAGGGCCAACGTGAGGCGGTGAGGGGCTGACGTAGTCCAAAGAGAGGCTGATACTAGGGTTTCTGGAGCAGATTGGGGCTGAGTAGCTACCGGAAGGTTTATTCGGGGTTTCAGCCAGGAGATTTGTCAGAAGCTGGAGAGGTATTACTGCCAAGGAAATTCTCTGTTGGGTAGGCCAGAGTCGGCACCCAGATTGTACTCTGATATTGCTTAATAAGAAAACCCTCAGATAGCTACAACTGTTTTCCCACATTGGGTTTTCCCGTGGACATTAGTCCAAAAATAATGGTGTCATATTGCGTGTTTGTTTCTGTTTCTTTTAGTTGTTGATCTGTAATATGTTAAGCATGCACTAGTGTTTATTTTCAGTATTTACATTGTAAATTACTTGTTAAAGAAAATAACAAGTAGGTAGGATTAAATCAGATAAAGTGCATGGAGGGTTTCTAACTAAGTAAATTTAGAAACTTCAACAAGAAACCACAGGTTGGTTTGAAAATATTTTGTTGTCTAGTGTTTGTACATGTACCCAAGGACAAGAGAAATAAGTTAGAACCATTTGGAATGGGGGGGATATTTGTTGGGTACAATGAGTCATACAAGCCTATAGGATCTATATTCTAGGGTAACAATAGGTTGAAGTAAGCAAGGACGTGACTTTTGATGAAGATACCACTTACTGGAAATCCATAGAAGAACACGTGGACACTGATGATCAAGAGTAGATGTGGCTCCCAAAGAAAAAGTTATAGGTCCTCCCACATCCTCAAGACATCCTGAAGATCATGAGGAAATGCCAAAAGGACCTTGTGAACCATTAGATCTTGTGGTTGTTCAAGAAACTAGAAAAAGACTAGCTTGGCTCAAATCTACTTTGTAGGATGCAAAAGGACATGCGGCAACAGGGGTGCCTTCAGGGAAACTAAGTGACCTAAGAGGTATTTTGATTATGCAACATTAATGACTAGCTTGATTGACTCCGAACCTTCCAACTTCGAGGAAGCAACCACCCAACAAGTTTCGAAGGATGTAATGATGGAAGAACACCAATATATTATGAAAAATGATGTCTGGGTGATTGTTCCAAACATGAAGGAAAGTTTGTGGTAACCTGAAAGTGGATATATAAGATCAAACGTGCAGTAGATGTATGAATTGACAAATACAGGACAAGATTCATGGTTAGAGAGTTCTCCCAGAAAGAGGGAAAAGATTATGATGAGATCTTTGCAGCGGTTGTCAAGTACACCACTATTAGATCTCTTGTTTCTCTTGCTTCGTTTATGGGATGGAAGTTACATCAGATGGATGTAAAGACCACCTTTCTCAATGGTGTGATTGAGGAAGATGTGTACATAGAACAACCTCAAGGTTTTGAGGTTCATGGGAGAGAATCTCTTGCATGGAGACTGAAGAAGGCCTTGTATGGACTTGAGAAAGCATCAAGAACTTGGTATTCTAGAATTGGTGGATATTTGACAGGTCTTGGTTTCTCTAGGAGTGCTGCTAATCCAAACCTATATATCAAGGTTGTGAAGGGTGAGCTTGTGATACTACTATTATATCTTGATGATTTGTTCATGATAAGTGTAGAACATCTTATTATTCAGAGTAAGAGGGAGTTTGCCTCTGAGTTTGACATGAAGGATCTTTGCCTTGATACATTTCTATTTAGGATTGGAAGTTTGGCAAAAACTCGTTGAAATCCTTCTCAGGCAAGGAAAGTATGTCATCAAGATTCTTCAGAAATTTGGAATGATGGAAAGCAAGTCTATGGCAACTCCTCTGGTGACGAATATGAGAAAGTTGATGGATTTTGAGTTTGACTTGGTAGATCCATCCATGTATCGACAGTTGATTGGATCGTTGATGTATTTGGTTAATATTGGGCCAAACATTTGCTTTGCAGTGAACACCTTTAGTAGTTCCAGATGGAACCAAGACATGAGCATTGGATTGCAGCAAAGCACATATTAAGATATTTGCATGGTATTGTTTGAGATATGCCTCGAGTGGTGAGATACAGTTGCAGGGATATTCCAATTCTGACTGGGCAGGGAGTGCAGATGACAGGAAGAGTACATCTAGTATATGTTTTAGATTGGGCTCCATTGACCACTCCATGTCAACTACCCTATAACAGTGCACATTTTTGCAAAGGAATTCCATCATGTTTGAGCAGTCAAATATCCCGGATTCATCATCATCAGTCATCAGTCTATCGGAGTTGTAAACCCATTATGCAATGTTTGTAATGTAAATGATCCTAGTAAGACCATATATGTATGTAACAACCTAGGTAAGCCTATTATTTTGGTGATGATTTTAATCCCAGGAGGTTTTTCGTCTCACTGATTCATCTGTGTTTCTAAACATGGATGATCGACATAATTTTTCCCTCCAACCTCACCCCAAAGCTAGGGTGGAATTTATCGTCAAGGTCTTAGGTGAGTCCTAGTGTTCTTAGTAGTCTTTTGTAAAAGTGATTTGGGAATAATTTAAGATAATTCGCTAAATTATTTTATTAAAATTCACTTGGTCTACTAGATCATTTTGTTTGCAGAATTGGGTAAATTTTTAGGGGTTTATGTCTAAAGGTGTTTACCCCTTTCAAGGGTTAGAATTGGGTAAATTATTAGGGGTTTATGTCTAAAGGTGTTTACCCCTTTCAAGGGTTGAATTAATTAAAATATCTTGATGTAAAAAATATTTTGGTGCATGGTCTCTCATATTTAGACACCATGGCCTATATATTAAGGGTCGAAAAAATTATTAATACTTTTTAGTACCAATTAATTAATTTTTCTGGATAAAATAAATTAAAATCCTAAGCCAGAAAATTAATTAATTTTTATTTTTGGTTTTCTGACGAAAAATTGGTTAAATAATGAGCCAAAATTTGGTCAGAAAATAAAAATGAGAGAAAAAATAAATTCTCTCTAAGTGAAAAATATTAAATTAGGGAATGTGCACTTTCCAAGAAAGGGAATCTCCACAAATCAAGCAAGAAAAATTCAAGAAAATATTTTTGGCTTAGAAAAAAGGAATTAATTCCCAGAAAAATAGATTTTTTTAATGAAAATCGAATTTATGGTCCAAGCTGGTTAAGAGAATGGGGGTTTTCGAGGGGATTTTTGGAGGAGAAAAAGTAAAAAAAATAAATTTTTTGGACTAAGAAAAAAGGCATCATCAAGGAATTTGAATTTTTTCTCAACCAATCAACGATGAGGATTATTTTGACATGGATCAAGCATTTAACCAGTGAAGATCAAGTCAAATTTGTGCACCTTCATGGAACTAGCCGTTAATCACTTGGAAGAGTCTCTAGAGCTCTCATTTTTTTTATATAAGGAATCATATAGTCCTCATTGTAATATCTTTTGATGTTGTGCTTTGACTTTTAGGTCTTGAAGTTTTCTCTATTTTGAAATAATAATACATAAGTCTTTGGGGTGAAATATTGTGGCTCTTCTCTTATAGATATGGTAATGAGTTCTTGAGCTTAATTTTCTATTGGTGATTTTATTTGTTACTTCATTTGCTTACATATAATTACTAGTGTATAGCTATCTTACACTGGTAATTAGATCTGGAAAATATTTTAGGATTGGAAGTGGCTAGTGTGCTTTTGTTTAATTTGCTAAACTTTTCTTCCATTATATTTTTCATGTCTCATCTGAAGCTAACAAAATTTTTCTGAGTTGTGTAGAAAACATCTAATTGAATTAGATCTCAAGCGTGAGGGAATGCTTTTGCTTAAGTTAACCAACTCTTGAGTGAGGAAGTGGGAGAATCCACTTTATTTCACTTGAAGGATTTATCTGACAAATTTGTTCTAGGGTTTTAGACCTTAGCTAGCAGAAAATTTTATTTATCTCATTTATCTCTTTTTAAATCATTGTGCTTAAATAATATCTGCTATTGAGAGCTATTACTTGCTATTTGAAGAATGGGGTTGGACTCATATTCTTCAGGATAGTCCTTGTAGATTTGTAAATAATTTTTCTTGGTATAGATTTAGTAAATTTCTGTATATTTTGGTTTTTATTTTGTTGACCTTGCAGATTCTAAATAGGAGGGATAAGGGTTTTATTTTTTGAAGGTGATTCACCCAATAGATCAAGGAGAAATAATTTTTTTTGTGGCTCGAGTCCAATTGAAATTTTTTCTGGGCAGCAACAAACGCTTCGAGGCCTCCATTGCCTCTAAACCGAATCTTTCTCAAGGGGTTCTCAAGCTTATTTCATTAATCTGGTTTTTTGCAGCAATTTGTAACCTTCATTTGGCAGGGATTCATCAGAAGTTTTGAGCCCAAATTTCCAAGGGTTTTTGAATTTCATCAAATAAATTTTAAGAGTAGCTTCTAGGGTTTCCGTTTCAGAAATTTTGTAAATAATTTCTTTAAATTTATTTCTCAAAATTTTCGTTTGCAAATCTAGCTTGGGCTTTGATTTTCCAGCCTTGATACTCATTTTGTGACTCAACAGTTAGATTTCTCTTGTTAGATTAGTCACTAACCTTGAAGGGTTTTCACTATTTAGGTTCTTTTCTTGTTTCAGATTTTATGTATTTAATCATTGGAATTTTGCAGAAGTAATCATTGAATTTTGAAGGGTTTTTCCTCATAAAAAATTTGGCTAGGATTTGGTATTCTGAAAATTGGATTTTGGTATGAAATTTTGAGGAAAAACTGCAAGGGCTGAGAAGCTTCTTTCGTCTCAGTTGTGGGCTTGAAGGAGGGATGCAATCCCTCTCTGTTTTGAAACAAATTTACTTCAAAGCTATCGCATAATGTTTTTAGAATTTAAGTCTCAGAAAATCCACAATTAATTATACAAATTCTGTCAAATTTTCCAGCCTTTCCTTCTCCTAGAAAAGGGGTTTATCATTTGTTTTTGTATAAACTTTGTTGGTATAATCTTTTGTTTGCTTGACAGGGCCAGGAAAGTCTCTTTGGGAGGCTTATTCCCCCTCTTGCCACAAGTTTAGTACTTACCTCAGTCACCTGCATCTAAATCATCTAGGCTGAGGGCCCGTGCTGCCTACATTGCCAAAACAGTAGGTCTTTTTGATAGTCATTTGATAGTTAGAAATCTCATCCGCCATCCTAAATTTGTGCTTTCATCATTTAAATCTCTTGCTTATTTCAACTGTCTAGGCTCTAAACCAGTAAGGAACACACCTAATTAGCACATTTAAATGGTATTTGATCAATTATTCCTAACATTCTTATCATCATTATTTCTGTAAGTATTTCCTATTGTTTCATTGATTATTTTCATTTGCTGGTAATCTTGTGCTTTGAAGTATTTATCTTGTGATTACAAGTTTATTGGCAATTTACTTTCCTTGAAACAACATTGTTATCATTGAAATTTTGCATCAATATTTGCATTCTAGAGTTAGATTTTGCATTCCACCTTGCTTAATTTGCATTCAACTATCTGGTTTTGTCTAACTTGGCATATTGTTGTTTTGTGAGCACTCTATCTTTACTTGCAATACTATATTATTGCTCTTGTATTGTCATTTAATTTCCTTGCTCATTGCCCATTGATACTGCTACTTTTATTTGAGTATCTCTTTAAAAGCAAAGTACACGTTTCTTTCATTCTTGCAGGTTATAATTTCTGCTCATATTTTAATATTGTGCCATTTCCTATACTAATACTTGTCTTGCAACATTATTTATCTTGTGACTCGAAATATTATTATATTTTGCAAGTGTTGAATCTCTATTAGGCATTGTTATAAGGCACTAATTTATCATTGTTAATCTAGTCATTGTCTTATTTATCTTATTGAGATTGTTTCTTAAATATTTACATTGCTCTTTTAGTAGTCAAAGTTGCTAAATAATTTTTTGATCAAGTTGTTTAGATAAATAATTGCCTTGCCTTTAGTCTCCTAGACTTGTTGTTGCAACAAGTTTTCCCTTTCTAGCTATCTTTAGGGACTATCCCCCTTAGCTTATCTAGGAGAGAGCTTAAACAGAGTGAGTAGGGTTAGGAGACAACCCCTACTTTGAGGGTTGTGCCTTTGAAGATTATACCTTGCCGGGTCAGAAATTTTTCTTGCACTTAGGTGCACATGTTAGGCGACAATAGGCTCTGGTATGATATCCTAGATGAGCAGGAAGCAAATGTTTGTCGCACTCAGTGCTGCAGAAGCAGAGTATATTGCAACTTGTTTGGCATGTTGTGAGGGAGTATGGCTTCATAAGTTGCTCTCTGGATTGTTTGATCAGATGTTGGAACTGATTGTGCTATTCTGTGACAATCAAAGCTATGTGAAATTGATAGACAATCCAATATTTCATGATAAGACACAACATATTGAGATCAAGTGTCACTACATTCGTGATATGGTACAAAAGGGAGCAGTGAGGCTCCAATATATTTCAACTGATGTACATACAAATGATATACTTATAAAGCCTCTGTCCTGGGTGAAGTTTGTATACTTCAAGGACAAGCTTGGACTTATGGAGAACCCTGTATTAGTGAGAGGGAGTACTAATGTGACATCAACAGGGGCATGGCTCGAACTGTTGGTGACAACAAGAGCATGGCCCAGACTGTTGATGAGTGGACAACAAGGGCATTGCCCAGACTATTGGTGAGATAGCATGAGTGTTAAAATTTGCAATTAGTGCCAAATTCCACCTTGGGACAACTCATATGATGAAGATGATTATTGCATTGGATTCCTCTTTTCGAGAGGTCCAATTTTGATATAAAGATCATCTCATTCGAACAAGTGGAAGTGGAATTTTGAATTTATTCTCTTTCACGCACAAATTATTAAGGTCGGCCTCAACATAATGTAGGCTCAAGAAGCCCAATAGATGTATCCTTTCACCCTCAACGAATTATATAAATAGGAGTGATCTCTCTCCTCATTTGGACGTCTCTCACTTATCATTTCTTCTCTCCTAATCTGATTGGTTCATACAACTTGGCGATCATCTCTCTCTCTCTCACACACGTGTGGATGAAGGACAAATTTTGGGGTTAGATTGCAGGCCGAATTTTAGAGTTTCAGGATAGAGTTGACCAAGGCTTCCATGTTTGATTGCATCTTTTGGGGCATAATTTCGCTCTCTTGTGGCCACATTGATTGACACAGAAATCGAGGTGTTTGGGATTGTTTGACCAGTGTTGACTTTAGGTTGACTTTTGTTTTGACCACAAAAAATCACAACAGATTTTCTCTCTCCTTTGACCACGTTTGACCGAGCTATTTTTGGGTTGCGTTTAAGCTCCTCTTCAGGCCAAGTTTGACCAAGGAAGACCGAGCTGCTTTGGTGAAGTTTTGCTATTGTTTTGACCAATGTTGACTTTCTATTTAGGGTTGAAATTGATTGCAGTTGATTGCAGAATTTTACAGGGCTGATTTGACTGTGTATTGGGCAAGTGAATTTGATTATTGTACACTCTCTCTCTGTTGAACTATTGAATAATATAAGAAGATTTGATCAAAGGGTTTTCCCCACATTGGGGTTTTTCTTTGGCATCCGCCAAATCTGGTGTCCTCTTGTCTTGACTTGTTTTCTGCATATGTTTTTATGTTCTATCTACATTTGCTGTTAATGTGATTAATGGTTAATGTGATTGCTATTGGAAATAATTTGAAATTGTCATTGCGCTGCTAAAGGAACATTGAATTAAATTGTGCTATAAGCATGGAACATACCATTGTTATCTAAAATTAACATGGTTTTAGACCTCAGGTGAAGACAAAGCCCAAGCAAGAGGGAGGAAAAGTAATCACTAAGGGAAGTTGTTGGACAAGAACTTGGAACTAGTCCCAATGATGACTACATCTTACTTCAAATCTGAGGACAAGCTTAAGGACAAATTCGACTATATGCATGGAAGATGTCTCTGGATTTGACTTTGGAAGAGTAGCGGAGCTTCCTTCAAGTGCACCCGCTATTGCAAAAACAAAGTACAAGAAGGGTGAGGTTAAAACTAAAAAATTACTGTTGATTCTATTCACAAGCCTTTGGTTGCCTATATTTCTGATTTTGAAACATCTAACAATATGTATGACAAGCTGATTGGGATGTTCAAAGTAAATAATGCAAATCAAGTTCTCTTTCTCAAGAACAGGTTGAAAGACATCAAGATGGATAGAGGAGAATCCATTCAATCCTACTTCATGAGGATTACCGAAATCAAGAATGATCTCCTATCTATTGGAGAGGTTATTGGTGACAAGAAGCTCACTCTTATTACACTTGGAGGCCTTACAAGAGAATGGGATGTGTTTAACACTACCATCCTCAACAATGACAGGATTCTAGGATTTGATGAATTATTGGCTAGATGCACTGAAGAAGAAATAAGGATGATGGAAAGAGACAAGCCCTCAAATGGAAAAAATCCTACTGCCTTCTTCGCTCATGCTAAATGGAAGAACAATGCTGGTCCAAGAAGACAAGGTCAAGGGTTCAAGCTGGGATTCAAAGAAGGAAGAAAAGGAAGATGCTTCAATTGCAACATGTTTGGCCACTTCGCTAGAGAGTGTCCTCACAAGAAGGATACTCCAAGAGATGATGACAACAATAACAAAAACTAGAAAGGCAATGACAATCAAAGGAACAACATGTTCAACAACAAAGGAAAGAGGAATGCTCTTGCTGCTCGATATGGAAATGGTCGTCCTCCCAAGAAGTCAAGAAACTCCAGGTATGAAGAAGTTAATGTTGTAGAAAAGCGAAAAGAATTTTATCTTATTTCTGCCCTTACCACCGCCTCTTCTCCGGATACATTGGATTAGTGGTTTATTGATAGTGGTGCTTGTTACCACTCAAGCCAATAGGGGACCTAAAGCAACTGTGGAGGCTTAGCTCACTGTCACCACAGCTAAGTCTTCCTTGTTCTTTACAGAATTTCACCGATGGGAGGAGTCTTGATAGTGTAGGAATTCACTTGTAAAGTATATGTTAATGGATAGGTGAGAAGTGAACCCGAAAACCCTTTCCTAAGGATGGAGTGAAGAATGGAGCTTGCTTGCTCTTTAAGCAAGGGACTTGGTCCACCAGGGATAAGGGATGAGAATTGGAGGGTTGAGGGAGAAAGGATAGGCTTATGAACAAGTTTCTCAATCCATATAATCTTTGGGAAACTTGGATTCTCAAATGGTCCTTGACAAATAGTCTTTATTGAGAAGTGGGACCACACAAGGCCAAGTGGACCCAACCCAGGTTCGAGGATGGAATGTAGCAACCAATGATGTTCCTATCTTGTGCAAGGTGAGGGGAAATGACCAAACAAGAATACTTTCTTCAAAAGGTTGAATTGATCCTATTGAGGTCTAGCCTTCGGGATGCCTGGGCACTATTCGGTCCTAGAGCTAGGGCTTGAGATTCCCGTAGATTCCACTGTCAGAATGGTTTCAAATTTGGAGGAGAGGGAGGGGACCCACCAGTGCAGTAGCCTAGAGGAGATCGAAATTTTTCCTTGGGCCAATTGTCGGGAAATTGATGCCCTAGGTGACCCACTAGAGCTAGATTCGGCAAAAAGGGGAAATGGTGAAAAGAAGGTTAATATGATCACCCTTTTTATGGAACCAGTGCCTAGTTCACTTGGGGATATGGAGTCAAAGATGGTAATGAGTAAGAACTTGGATTTTTTGATCAAGGAGGCCTAGAAAGTCAACTTCA
>APFE030956445.1:0-34459 GCA_000404065.3 Pinus taeda | reverse complement strand
ACTTCATCCAATGTAGATAATAAGAAAAGAAAAGCGACTTTCAAGCCTTTATACTTTAAAGCAAATGATGCAAGCTTCTCGAGATAAATAAATCTCTTGGACATTTCATTCATACAACATTGGACCATACATTAAATTAGCTAAAACATGCTCAATTCCACATTTCGATAATGCAACAACTAGCCCTAATTTTAGCAGTATGCAGCGACAAGAATAATAACATCAAAATTTACTTACAACGTTGTAGAGTATATTCAACCAACATTTCGTTTCCTCAATAAAGCTCCAAGGCAAGAGAAATAGCCCAAATCCATACATCAAAATTCACCCATCTCTGAAAATATCCACCAAGGAAAAAGTGCAAAAATTCTCTATGATTACAGAGATACCAATTCAAGTGATGATAAAATGAATGCATCTAACATCAATATATAGCTTCCTAAGGAATTCGAATTACCCTATGCCCCCCTAAAGATAAAATAATGTGCAAATAATAACTCCTAATGGTGACAAGCCCACCATACTAGCTCATAATGTAAAAAACAAGCCTTACAAGGGGCCAAATAATGATGTATGCATGTGGTAGGGCCCTCCAAAGGCTCAATAACATCATGAAGTGCCATATTGAGGAATAAATTCCTCGGAATATGATGGACAAGGGGGTGGCCCCTTGTTCTCCAAGTAGTGGACTTGTGGTGCTCTCAGTGGGTATGAGGGCACATCAATAACCGCATGGGTCTCCATATGAATCAGAGATATCTTTAGATCCTCTGCAATGGTCCAGGTGGTGGAATGAATGCTGCCATGACATCGTACAAGTGTTGGGACACCTGCCAAGGGTGTGGGGCTCCTGTGGGGGCCTACTGGGCATAATGTACCAATCATGTCACCATCGTCCCAAAAGTGGATTGCTAGTAGTCTCTGAACATCCATGAAGATTCGTGGAGTGCTGTCTGCCGCTGTGGAGGCCCATGGCTCTCCATGCACACCCTACATGTGCCAATGTGGGCCTCTGGGGGTCAGGATCCCATATAGGGAAGCCAAACCCAAATGGAAACGACTTGCAATTCTGCATAAGATCCAATGTGTCCCCTAGGCTTCTAGTACAATCAATCATTAACATAATTGGGTAAAGGAGCTTACAAACCATGGATAACAAAGTGGGCACTTCATAATGGCATGCCCTTTCGTAGTGGGCTTTGGCATGTGCTAGTGTCTCCAAACTCCAAAGGGGGTTAGACAAGTACCTCATTAGGTGGTGTCAGCCCTTAGAGGGGATAATATGTCCAAGGTACACCCTTCTAATGGGGGTGGCAAGTGACAAATAGGTGAGATGGAATAGGGAATGAGGGAGGCAACCCTGGGCCACATAATGGGGCATAGGGATAGCTAGATAAGGGGAAGCCCACACCTCGGTATATAATGTATAGGAGGGAGTAGTCGTGGTACATGAGGTGCCTTGACCTTGATTTTTCCACCCTTCTTTATATGCCTTTTGCCTTTTATGAATTTTCTTTAATTAATTGCTCGGGGCTCAAAGGACAAGAACATGATGTGTATAATATAGTAGTGATTACCCCTTTTGAGGTAGGGTGGTTCATTGCCCTTTAGGGGTTGGGACAATCAGGGCTCCTGAATGATAGAGGAGGCTCATATAGGGCCTATGGAACCAGGGTGATGGCCATGGATGGGGTAGAGCTCATGTGTCGACTTTTGCCCACGTGCTAATTATTATTATCCTGACCATCTTTTGCATTTTGTGGTACAATTTCCTGTTAAATGTGGCCATTTATGCTTTTCACTTTTTATTTTAATTGCTTCAACCTTTGGGGCATCATTCTAGGCCTGACCCAAGGTTGGGCAAGGAGATAGGGAGCCTATCCCTATGTGGACCCCGAATGGGAATTTGGACCCGGGTGGGAGAAAAAATGAATGGGGTATAGTGAGTGGAAAGGGAGTGATATGTGCGGACATAGGAGCGGGACCACGCACCCAAAATTGGGGTTTCCCAAGTAGTACCACCCTAGAACCAAATGGTTAATAAAGGAGATCCCACCAGACTAAGATCCAAGGGTGGAAACCAAAAGAGGTCAAGGGGACATGAGCACAAACTAAGCCCACTCTTTCCGCCAAATCCCCCCATCAATCCATACCCAGAAGTATCCATGATAAGTAAACCCAATACTTAATTACCAAATGACAAGACATACCTTTAGATTCGGGAGCTCCACCTTCAAACATACGGTCAATACAGGTGGTGAGGGACCACATGGATGGCTCAGGTGGCAGAGAAATGGCACAACGAGCTAGTAGGAGGCATCAAGGGGTTGCTGGCTATCGGCTGAGGCTCATCATGGAGAAAAAATTATCTTGGGCATATCACGCACAAGGTGGTGGGTAACAGTGCCTCAAGGCACTTCATTAGGTACATGGAGGCCCTCTCAAACTTGATTGAAAAGAAGACAAATATGGAGATTATACTTGGGGATAATGCCACTTATCCCGTGAAAGGAATTGGGACTATTACTCTTCACTTAAATTAAGGTCAAACCCTTCATTTGCAGGAAGTGTTATATGTACTTGATTTGAAAAAGAACCCGGTCTCTATTTCTGTGATGGAAGATAAAGGTTTCAAAGTGACATTCATTGATGGGAAGGTTTGTGTTTGGCAAAGGAACTCGAAAGATGCATTCACTCTTGGATTTAGGGTTGAAGGTCTCTATCGGGTTGGAGGAAGTCCATTGGGAGCAATGACTTGCAATACTTCTTTTCAATCCGAATTATGGCACCGAAGATTTGCTCACCTTAATTACAAAGCTTTACCTGATGTAAGGAAGATGGTCACATGTATGCCCAAATTCAACTTAGATCATGAAGGAGTTTGTCAAGGTTGTGCAACTGGAAAACATAAAAGGGGACCATTCCCCTCAAGTGGAAGTCAAACTACTGATATTTTTCAATTGGTCCATTATGATCTATCAGGTATGTTGCCCGTAACATCCTTGGGAGGATATTTGTACTATGCAATTTTTGTGGATGACTTCTCTCGCAAAACATGGATCTATTTCTTAAAGAAGAAGGGCGAAGTTTTCAAATGGTTTTGCTCTTTCAAAGCCTTGGTCGAGAATCAAACAGGGAAGAAGATCAAAATATTGAGGACCGATAATGGGATCGAATATGAGTCAAATGAATTCAATGACTATTGTAGAGAAGCTGGCATTAGGAGGGAGACCACTACTGCATATACTCTTGAACAAAATGGTGTTGCCAAAAGGAAGAATCGAACTATCATAGAAGCCATCCGTGCCATGCTTCATGACCAAGGTCTATCGAAGTTCTTATGGGGAGAAGCTGCCAACACCGCTGTGTATGTTCAAAATAAATGCTCGCATCAAGCATTGGACTTCAAGACACACGGAGAAGTTTTCACTGGTAAGAAACTTGGTGTCTCTCATTTTAGAATTTTTGGTTGTCCCATATATTTTCATGTGGCGAAAGAGAAAAGAAACAAGCTAGATGCTTCTAGGAAGAAAGGAACGTTTGTGGGCTACAGTGAAACTTCGAAGGCATATAGAATCTATGTGCTTGGTCAAAGAGAAGTGGAAATAAGTCATGCTGTCACTTTCGATGAAGATTTTGCCCTTAGGAAAATCTGAGATCTTCCTATCCCTAAGAAGGACAATGATGATGATACATGAAAGCGAGATGAATCTTTGACGAATGATCCAATGCCCGATGTTGAAGGTCCAGTGGATCCCATTGATCCACCTCCTAGTGAGCCCTCTACAAAAAAAAAGACCTTTGTGGCTCAAAGATACTCTTGAAGATGCCGAGAGACATGTTGCACCAAGGGGAACATTTTGTGAAAGCAAGAAGCCGAACATGTACCAAGGGTACTTAGCTGCTATGAGTACCATTGTACAATTTGAGCCATGTACATTCGAAGAGACCGTGAAGCATCAAGTCTGCAAGGATGCGATGAATGAGGAATATGAGTCGATCATGAAGAATGATGTCTGGTATGTGGTTCCTAGACCCAAGGACAAGTCAATGGTCACTTCAAAATGGCTTTACAAAATCAAACATGGAGCTGAGTGGAGTGCTGAAAAGTTCAAGGCCCGGTTCGTTGCTCGAGGCTTCTCTCAAAAGGAAGGAGTGGACTTTGATGAGATATTTGCATTGATTTCCCAATATACCACCATCCGTTTGATCGTAGCCCTTGCTACCTTGCAAGGATGGAGCCTATATCAAATGGATGTCAAAACTGCTTTCTCGCATGGCTCGCTTAAGGAGGAAGTCTATGTAGAACAACCCAAGGGGTTCAAAGTTCAAGATTGTAAGACACATGTATGCAGGTTGGAGAAAGCCCTCTATGGGTTGAAACAAGTTCCCAGGGCTTGGTATGAGAGGATAGATAACTATCTTATGAAGTTGGGATTTACAAGGAGTGAAGTTGACCCGAACCTATACTTCAAGGTTGAAAAGGACAAACCTCTCATTCTGGTTCTTTATGTGGATGATCTCTTTTTGACAGGTGATGACACTCTCATTCATCAATGCAAGAGGGAGTTGGCTTCCGAATTTGAGATGAAGGACCTAGGACTAATGCACTATTTCCTAGGGTTGGAGGTCTGGCAAAAGCCAGGTGAGATTTTCCTTTCTCAAGGAAAATACATTGTGCAGCTACTTGAGAGATGTGGGATGGTGTATTGCAAGTCCGTGTCTACTCCAATGGAACTCAACTTCAAGAAGCTATGTGGAAGTGCTACTGGGCCCGGATTAGCAAACCCTTCCGAGTATCGTCAACTTGTGGGGGCCTTGATGTTCTTGGTAAACTTCCGTCCTGACATATGCTTCACTGTGAACACGTTGAGTCTGTTTATGGTCGAGCCTCATCACATTCATTGGAATGCTGCTAAGAATCTCTTAAGATATCTCCGGGGCACAATCCACTATGGACTAAGATACACTATTGGGAATTTGAGGTTACATGGATATACAAATTCTGATTGGGCTGGCAGTGTGGTGGATCATAAAAGCATGTATGGATGATGCTTCTCTTTGGGGTCTACTTCAATATCTTGGATGAGCAGGAAGCAAAAATCAGTTGCTTTAAGCACCGTCGAGGCTGAATAGATTGCTACGAGTATGGCCTATTGTGAAGCTGTTTGGTTGAGGAATCTCTATAGTGATCTATTTGAGAACGTTCTGGATACCACCGTGATCTTCTGTGACAACCAAAGTGGATTTCTCCTTTCAGATAATCTCGTGTTCCACGACCGCTCCAAGCACATTGATATCAGGTAGCACTTTATCCTTGATATGGCACAATGGGGATCAATAAGGCTCCAACACATCAGGACAGATGAGCAAGTTGCAGACATTCTCACGAAGCTTTTGGGGAAGGTCAAATTCTTAACCTTTTGAGAGAGACTTGGAGTCGTGGAAAGACCCTCCTATGAGGGTCCCGTATGAGTTGGACATTGAGATCTGGGAGCTCGTGGTGGCTTGGGGTACTTCTTGGAGCTATGAGCGACCATAGGGTGAGTGGTTCACCTTCCCCTAGTGATGCGTTATGTACAGGGTGAGTGGTTCACCTTCCCCTAGTGGCGCGCTATGTATAGGGTGAGTGGTTCACCTTCCCCTATGATACCCCATGATTGTTGACATGTGTGTAGGGTGAGTGGTTCACCTTCCCCTACGATTGACATATGCATAGGATGAGTGGTTCACCTTCTCCTATGGCATATGAGCAGAATGAGTGGTTCACCTTCTCTTGCCGATGGCCCAACATACATCCTACCCATGGAGTCTAGGACTCATGGGAAGTATCTCTCATTTGGCCAATGAGTTGGGAAAAGTGGTTAGGGACCATAGCACTATTGATGGATGCATCGTGTACTGCCGTACTCCTTATGACTAGGATGCATGGTGTTCAACAACTTGATCTGGGATCAAGGACTGACTTTTGTCAGTGGAGAGTGGTAAGGTCTTGTGACTAACTCTTGATCACTTTTTCTTCATTATTACTTCATGGTTCAACAGAGCAGTGATGACAAAGATGGTACATGATGACAGGATGGCATGATGATGACTAATGGATTAGCAGGTGGAATTCTTCCTAGTTGAGAGGGAGTATTAAAATTGGCAACTAGTGCCAAATTCCACCTTGGGACAACTCATATGATGAAGATGATTATTGCATTGGATTCCTCTTTTCGAGAGGCCCAATTTTGATATAAAGATCATCTCATTCGGACAAGCAGAAGTGGAATTTTGAATTTATTCTCACTCATGCACAAATTGTTAAGGTTAGCCTCAACTTAATGTAGGCTCAAGAAGCCCAATAGATGTGTCCTTTCACCCTCAACAAATTGTATAAATAGGAGTGACCTCTCTCCTCATTTGGACATCACTCACTTATCATTTCTTCTCTCTCCTAATCTGGTTGGTTCGTACAACTTGGTGATCATCTCTCTTTCTCACACATGTGGATGAAGGACAAATTTTTGGCTTAGATTGCAGGCCGAATTTCAGAGTTTCAGGACAATGTTGATCAAGGATTCATTGATCAAGTTTCACTGTGCTTTATGGGGTAGAATTTTGCTCTCTTGAGGCCACATTTATTGGCACAAAAATCGAGGTATTTGGGACTGTTTGACCAATGTTCACTTCTGTTTTGATCGCAAAATCACAACAAATTTTCTCTCTCCTTTGACCAAGTTTGACCAAGGAAGATTGAGTTACTTTGGTGAAGTTTTACTGCTGTTGTGACGAGCGTTGACTTTCTGGTTAGGGTTGAAGTTGATGGTACTTGATTGCAGAATTTTATAGGGCTGATTTCACTGTGTATTGGGCAAGTGAATTTGATTATTGTACTCTCTCTCTCTCTCTCTGCTGAATTATTGAATAATAATAAGAAGATTTGATCAAAGGGTTTTCCCCACATTGCGGTTTTCCTAGGCATCTGCCAAATCTAGTGTCCTCTTGTCTTGGCTTGTTTTCTGCATATGTTTTTATGTTCTATCTGTATTTACTGTTAGTGTGATTAATTGTTAATGTGATTGCTACTGGAAATAATTTGAAATTGTCACTGGGTTGCTAAAGGAACTTTGAAGTAAATTGTGCTAAGCATAGAACATACCATTGTTATCTAAAATTAACAATGAGGGACAAACATTCTTGAGAGGAATGGTCCCTGAGGCCTGGACATTCAATGGAGTGGGTGCCTTTTTAACATCATGGCCTATAACAAGGCATTTGGAGTTGTGACATGGGTGTCCCTAGGGTTTGACCATGGGTGATGGCAACCCTGGACTAGTTAGAGTACCATGAGGTGAGGCAACCAACGAATCATGGTGACTAGTGGAGTGAGTACGATTGGTTAGGAGTGCTAACCTCGGTTGTGGTACCTATTGATGATGATGATGCTATCAATGAGTTGTACCTTTCCTTAGAGAAATCATGCATACAAAGAACATCTGGATAGTAATTATGATTTATGAATACCTTCCTAGCTAAGAGAGAGTGTTGAATTTTGTAGCTATGGCCGGTCTTCATAATGTTTCATTTGTACTTGTAATGATGAAATATAAATTATATTTGTAAAAGATAAATGATTTGAAGCATGTTTTTCATGCTTGCAAGAAAAAGAAAATATTTCTTGATTTTATATTCAAAAGAATTTTTTTTAAGCGCACGGGGTGTAGCTAAATTGGTGATCGCCTTATTATGAAGTAATATGTAAAGCATGAGATTCAAAGTTCAAATTCCCGTGGGTTAGACCAACAAAAGAAAAAGAAATTTTTTCAAGGCATGTTCTTCTTGACCTTATCAAGAGCGAGAAAATGAAAATTTAAATTTGTATTCTAGACACCACAAGATGCCCAAGTCGGCCTCCTAGTGATGAAGCCAGCCCTGCCCAAGAGACACCTATTCGACCCCTTCCAGCGTGTATATATAGAGACCATTTGATCTCCACTCCAAGGCATTCACATCTCTCATCAATCAAGTGTATTTCTGATCTGGTATAGCGAAGGAGGATGAAGAAGAAGAAGGCCGAGTTGAAGAAGAAGAAGAAGCCGTGTTCAAGAAGTCTCCTTGCACATGTGTCCTTTTGCTGCCCTCGCATGTGTGATATTGATTGTCTGAAATTTCTGTGGTAAAATCTGGTCACAGTTCTGAAATTCTGAGATAAAGGAGAGGCCGAAATTCACCCCTAGTGCAGACCTACAGCAAGTTTGTGGAAGAGGCTCCTTGAAGCGATTTGGAGAAATTTGACTTGGCACCTTGAGGCATCTTGTGGTTGTCATCTTGCTGGTTTGTTTGACTTTGATGTATTTCTTGTTGCATTGATTCTCTAAGGAAAAGGTTGGCTGGGATTTTCCCCCTAGTGGGTTTTCCCAAGGTAAAATATTGTCTCTTTGTGCATTGTGATCCCTATTGCTCTATTTTCTCTATGGTTGAATTTCTGAATGTGTAATTGCTTAATGATACGTTGAAAGTGCAAAATAATCATCTACATCATTGGAAGTAATTATCGAGTTTTAGAAATTAGTGCTTGTATAATTTGCACAAGAAAAATCAACATGTATGACTATTTATTTTCAATCATTTTCAAGATGTCGAAATGTAAACAACTTCTTATCTTCTTTTTTGCCTTTCAAATAATTTGTCCAATGTTCATATCCCAATTGTTGCTTTTTCTTTCATTCTTGAAGTCTTTCAGGTTGATAAAGGGAAATATTAGGTCAAGAAATATATTTTGTTTTGATGTAGGGATTTCTTGCTATAGATGGTTTTAGTGGAGGCTGTCTCTATGAAGAAGGGGTCAATTTAGTGAATGTTTTACACCTGGATTTTTATACATATGTAGTATATAATATATAATTTATGACTTGATATAACATAGAGTTAGCATTGCATCAAATTTCAATTTGTGCATAACCTATTAATTGCAAAGTCTCTTGCCATAAATGTTCTTGATATGGATCATATGAACACCTTATTATAAGTAAAAGGTATTCAAGTTTATATACGAGATTTCTTTAAGGAATTTAATCTAGAATAGGAGGATGAGTGTTAAAAGATCATAAAGGTTTCTCCTATATTCATTTGTTAATATTGATTGCATGTTTGGCCATAGGTGGCTATGTGCTGATGGATGCAAAATTGCCACATTATGTTGTTCCTGATTTAACTGGATTCAAGGTATGTCCGATATTACTTTCTTTTGATAATTTGTTCTTAGCTTAGATTTGGTATGTAGCTCATTCAACAAATGTAACATATGATACAAACATAATAATCATTAATGTTTACATAGGAGATCACTGTAATCATTTAATATTGTTGTGAAGGGGGTCAAAAGAGTTGTTAAATGGATTATCGTAGTAAGTCAATATTTAAAATTTGGATAACTTCTTAGGCAATCAAGACACAATGTGGTAAGCATTTCCCTATCTGTATTTAATGTTTGTAAAAGCCAAGGCCCATCTCTTCAATCTTTTGATCATTGTTACCAACTTTGCATGCCAAAAGCCAACATATCCCTAACATTATATGTTATTTGTACAACTAAGGTGACAGGTCCTTGAATAGCTTAAAGATGACACGTGGTACCTAGAATTTAGTCAGATATGTAGAGAGAAACTAATATATGACCTAAATACAAAGGTTATTCCTTATAGGAGGATAGTTTGTTCCATTCCATGCAAAGGAGTATGTTTTAGAATGAGGGGATGTTAGAAGTTTGATTTTGAACAAGGCACACAATACACTATATTCAATGCATCCTAGTGTGAAGAGAATGTATATTGACCGAAATTGGCTCTTCTTATGTGCCAAAATAAAAATGAAGTGGTTCTACATGTGTGTAGCTGTTTATTATGTCAATTGGTGAAGGTTTAGGGTCACCACCTAGATGTACCCTTGCAACCTCAAAGTATTCTTCAATCAAAATAAGATGTGATTTCCATAGATTTCATGGTAGGATTAACTTTGACTCAATAAAGATATGATGTTGTGTAATGTCCCAAGGGGATTATTGCCTTTTTAGGGTTAAGGCGGACGCTACCAAATTTTCAAAATAATCATTTTACTTTAGGCATAGATAACTTAGAGTATACAAGGATGCAAACAGTAAAATTTGTCAGTATATCAATATAACAGTCTGCCACTAGGGCTGCTAAATGTATTTCTGACTCTCTGAGTAACTAACAATTGCTGTCTACCAATACAAAATATCCACTTCTGTAGTTACAACTGCATCAACAATAATAATCCTCTAAATTCTTTGAGCAACCTACGACTGAATAGTTGCTTGACCTCTGTTTACTAAGGACTGACTGTGCCCTAACTGTCCATCTACTGTCCTACTCAGACCTGCCAATCCTCGCTGCCAGATTAATGCATTGGGCTTAGAAGAATACCCCAGAACTCACAGCTGAGTATGCTACCCAAGTCCTCCCATGTGGTTTTACACAGGCTGGCCAAAACATCAATTGCTGAGTTGGTATTTTCTGTTCTTCACTGAAACGCCCTCGGCCTTGTGTTTTGTGGCCTGCGGCCCGTGGCTGTCCAGAAAACATGTGATGGCCAGGTCTGCCAGAAAAGTAACTTCGCTGCTGTTGAGCAAGACTTGATTGACCAAGTAATAACCACAAGAAATTTGCTTTCTTGCTAGCCAGTACAGACGCAAGTTACTCCATAGATTATGCTGTAACAGAACAGAGAAAAGAGGGGACTAGCTAGGGTGGGATCACTTCCACTGAAACTAGTCAAGAGAAAAAGGGGTCTTAAAACCTTCAGAGCCTCTGGTAAAAAAACAGAGATAATTCAATCCAATTCCATGATGATAAAATGATTCTATCTCTCTCTTATTTAGATTCCTTATGGGGGTCTCCTTTCCTTAATTTAATGAGAGGGGTTGTAAGTTTAGCCCCCAAATCTGGCTTTTTGCCCCAGCCACCCCAAATTTACCCAATGTTGCTCTAAAACATTGGATAAGGGGTTTCCCCCTTTATCAATGACTATAGGCTACGGGGTTGGATATGCTATTCCGTCCTTCCTTGGGCCATTAATCCATAGGAAACATTACAGTTCCCTCTTCGCAACTTTGTTTTTCTTCAAGCAATTTCATGTTCCAGTGCTGCATAATTTTTCCTTCCATTAAACTTAACACCCATGCATATCCTACATGGCTTTCATCAATTTCAGTTCCACTAGTGCAATGTCGTTCTGCTTCATTGCCCTCATTTCCCAGACCTACTTCATTTGCTTTATGTTGACTTCTGTGCTCCATTGCTGACAACAATACTTGAGGTGTACCTATGTGGATGCCTTCTCTCCCAGTTTCCAGTGCATGTGCTAGAACTTGTCCTTCATAAGCTGATCGTGTACTTCCATTATTATCCAATTCTTCAGAATCATTCTCCTCAGTGTCACTTTCCATCTCTCTTGAAGTTTTTGACTGGTGGGGATCTCTTGAATGAACAAAATTTGCTTTCGAACAAAGTGCTGAAGATGAAATCCCGTCAAATACAGTGAGGAAGTATATTAATGCTTCTAGTGCATTGCTTGATAGGAGATCATTCAAATCACAATTCTGAACATGCTTTGCTATCTCAGAAATTTTCAAACCATTAGTCCCTTCCGGCAGCTGCTTACCAACAAGCATGTGGCAAAAGCTCTTTTTGATTGTCTCGGATGGGCATTGATCAGTGGACCTAGTATTTCCATCAACACTTCATTTATGTAGTAGAAAAGGAGACATTTTTCTGATCTTCTCCCATGAACTTCACTTTTATAGATTGAACCTAAGTGGCGTAGTTCATTATCAAGTTCCTTTGTTTGAAATTGCATGTCATCCCTGTAACACTCTTCTATTTTCTCATATAGAGAGGGGTCCAATGGATGACTTGATGAGTACCATTGTGCAAAAATCATGTCCACATTCCCAATGAAACCCCTTGCCACGAGTACCTTTGTGAGGTACAGTAGATCAGCACGTCTCTCTTTTGGACATGAAAAATCATTTAATAACATAGATCCTATATCTACATTTTTATTTACAAAATCTGGAAATACTAACAAAGGTGAACCTTTCATGTCGGATTGTAAGTTGCATTGCTTTTCATCATCAATGTTAGTATTTTTGGTATCGAGGTTCGCCAACTCTAATCTCTCCCACAATAAAACATCTTTAGATGCATGACTTGGTTTTCTAGAGCCATGAAACTTGAGAGGGTCAATGCGTAAATGCAATTATTGCAGATTTGAACTTATTTCTTTGAAACCCTTGTGGCTAAGAGTTTCTTCTTTGACAGGCAAGTTCAGATCTGATACTGGACTTGGACACCCACCTTTTTCTTTGGTTTTTTCCGAGTCACAGGATTCAACTCATTTACAGGCACTTCATCTGTTGCAGAACAAGATGGAACATCCAGCAGCTCTCCAGGTAACATTTCATCTGTCATGCAGTCAGCACTGATACCAGACAATGTTTCATTCTCTACTGTTGCAGGGACCAAAATTGATGCTTCAAGAATGCATTCTTCAGATCCTTTCTCATCTACAGGTAAGATTCTATGTATGTTGTATGTGCTCTGCAATAGTTATGTTGCCATGTCCGGAACGTCTCCTGATTGTGGACAAGTTTTCGCCTGTGATACAACCAGAGGATTAAATAATCTCTCCTTGAGCATTCCTGATTTAAAAGGAACTTTGGGCAGTAAATCTCTTTTATCCAAGTGAATTTCAAGATAATTGTTTGTCTGCAAGGTACACAGAGATTCCATTTTCTTGCTGTTTGTCCTCTGCTTTCTCAGCATAAATCTACCTTTCAAATTTGAAACTTAAACCTAGATCGTTTGCTCCTATATTTGATTGATTACACAGGTAGGATGTCGTGTTGATTTTTTTGTGTAGCATCGAGAGGTATTCCCGCATTCTAGAAAACTTATGAAAGATTAAATTAAAAATTTGATTTTGGAGTGTCAAGTCGGCCCGGGAGGACAAGTCAGACCAGCTCATGAACGAACGTGTTCCTTGGAGTATTTCACCATTCGACTTGCATAAATAGGCATTGTGATGCCTCATTTCTACACCATCGAAGAAAGCAAGTATGAGCAAGAAAAAATGGTTTTGGAGATCATCCTTTTCTCTCTCTCTTGGCTGCATGTGTGGAGCAGTTGACCAAGTTATATCTCTGTTTGACCAAGCTGAATGGGCATTCACTGAGCTGTTTTACCTTTTACCTCAGGTTTGACTGCCGAACCGTACAACATTGACTGCAGGGTTGATTGAAGGGCCTAACTTTTTACTGTAGGGCTGAATTTGACCACAGGCTGACTATTTGACTAGCGTTCTCTTAACTGTTTTGGCTAGTTTGACTGGTGTTGACTTCCAAAAGGTTTGACCGGTATTTGACTTGGATTATGGGCACAGGTTTCTAGACAAAACTGCTGATTTTGTAAATCTTGCTGAAGAACATGAGAGGGAGAAAAATAAAGTTTCTTCGTACAATTAATGGAGACGAGTACACAGATAAGGCCTTAACGGGGTTTTGTGCAAAGGAGGGCATCAAGAGAGAATGGACAACTCCATATAATCCACAACAAAATGGGGTCACAGAGCAGAATAACAGGTCGATAGTTGGAGTAGCAAGGGTGATGCTATATGACCAGGATATGCCTAGATTTCTCTGGGGAGAGGCATGTAGTACAACAATGTATATTCAAAACAAAGTTCCTCACAAGGTGCTAGGGAAGATGACATGCGAGGAGGCCTTTACAAAAAAGAAGCCAGCGGTTGGACACTTCAAAATCTTTGGCAACATAGCTTATTGTCATGTGCCAGACGACAAACACACCAAGTTGGATTAGACTACGGAGAAGGGATATTTCGTTGGGTACAACAAAACGTCAAAGGCATACAAGATTTACATTCCTAGTAGCATGAAGATTATCATGAGACAAGATGTGAGGAGAAAGCCTTCAGAAGATCTTGTGAGTTGCCAACAGATGATTAGAGTGGACCAACAAAAGCTCCAAGAGTTGAACAAGGATCTTAGTCTTAGGGCATTAGTACGAGTATAGTGACTAATACAGGTGTAGAAGAGAGTTCATAGCAGATGGAGCAGTAGGGGCAGGATGAGGATAGGATGAGGAATGTGAAGCTCCACCCACTAACAGTGGAAGAAGAAACGGGGAGGTGCTTCAAACATTGAGAGGTGTGCAAGAGTTCATGGGAGCTCCTAGAGGGAGCACCAGCGAGCAAAGACAACCAGATAGGTATAAGGCATTGGTGGTAGAGGTCATTAACAGAGAGCCTTCCAACTATCATGAGGTCGCGCAACATCAGGTGTGGCAAGATGCAATGGTGGAGGAATACAACTCCATCATGCTGGATGATTTATGGGAGATTGTGCCTAGGCCGTTGGACAGGGGAGTAGTTGGCTCTCGTTGGATCTTTAAGATCAAATATGCTGCAGATGGCAGTGTGGACAAGTATAAGGCTAGGTTTGTGGCTAAGGGTTTAGCTCAGAAAGAGGGCATAGACTATGAGGAGACATTCGCTCTAGTGGCCAAATACACTTCTATCAAGGTCGTGATCTCTCTAGTAGCGCACATGGGATTGCAAATTCACTAGATGGATGTCAAGATGACTTTTCTGAATGGAGTAATAGAAGAGGAGGTGTATATTGAACAACCAGAAGGATTTGAGACACATGGGAGGGATACCCATGTTTGCAGGTTGAAGAGGGTGCTATACGGACTCAAGCAAGCTCCCAGAGCATGGTATGGTCGAATCTGTTGTCACTTGTAGTAGATGGGCTTCACGAAGAGTGATGAAGACTCAAACCTCTACTATTTGATGGTAGGAGGTGAGCTTTTCATTCTCATATTATATGTGGATGATCTATTTTTGACAGGGTTGTCAGGGCTCATAAAAGACTGCAAGAGGGACTTAGCGACATAGTTCGAGATGAAGGATTTGGGATTGATGCATTACTTCCTAGGACTAGCGGTGTGGCAGATAGATGGGGAGATCTTCCTTGGGAAAGGTAGATATACTATGGAGATTTTGAAGAAATTTAGGATGCAGGACTATAGACCCATGTCTACGCCTATGATTACCAACTGGAGGAAGATAGATGCAACAGAGGACACAACAATGGACCCAACCTTGTATAGGCAACTTTTTGGCTCTCTTATGTATATGGTCAAGACAAGGCCAGGCATTTGTTTCACAGTCAACACTCAGTCAGTTCATGGTGGGATCAAAGAGAGTACATTGGACAACAACGAGACATGTATTGTGATATCTACAAGGTACAATTGAGTATGGTTTGAGATTTACTTGAGGTGATGGTGTCATATTGATGGGATATACAAATTCAGGCTGGGTAGGTAGTGCAGTGGATCAGAAAATCACCTCAAGGTGTTACTTCAATATTGTATTAGGGGTTTTCTCTTGGTGCAACAGGAAGCATAAATCTGTAACATTGAGTTATGCAAAGGTAGAATCCATGGCAACAAGCATGGCTACATGTGAAGCTATTTGGCTTTGGACGCTATTGGTGGCACTCTTTGGTTAGAGGATGGATTCAACCAGTATCTACTGTGACAATCAGAGTTGCCTCAAGTTCTTTGAGAATCCAGTGTTCCATGATAGGTCGAAACACATCGACATCAGATACCACTTCATCAAGGATTGTGTACAACATGGATCAATTTGGCTACTGTATGTTTCCACAGGAAACAAATTTGCAGGTTGCAGATATTCTGACAAAGGCCTTGGGTAAGGCAATGTTTGTCTTCTTCAGGGATAAGTTGAGAGTAGTGGAGAACATCTTCCTCACTAAGAGGGAGTGTTAGTTTTTGTAGGTCACATAGGTGTTCTAGTCTCTTTTGGCTACGAGGCTAAGGAACAAAGGAGGATAATTATCTCCAAGACCCAAAAAATGTTGCTAAGGGAAATGTCTTAATTAGACTATTTAGCTAGTTTTTAATTATTTTACTAAGTCTAGCTTAGGAAAAATGGTTAATTAAATTAGGTTAATTGAGAGAAAATTGATTTTGCTCTAGTGATATCTAGAAAGAACATGAAATGGACTCAAGATGATCTTAACCATTGATTGGAGTTAGATGTGGTCATTGATTCGTCAACAGGAGATTATAAGAGCAAGTCGATGGGCCATTTAGAGATACAAGAATTGCAATGAGAGCAAGGGTGTAGTGATAGCATGGAGGACACTAGCAGTGGGGTTTCGATACGAAAATTGACGAGAGAATTTCCAGAGAAATTCTTCACGAAGGTTGCAGTTATTTCGAGAGAAGGAAGTAGGCCAAATTAATTTTGTAGAGAGGCTGTAGCTAGTGCAAGTTGTTGGGTGGCAATTCCATTTCCAGTTGCTAGAGGAGGTGTGAGGGAGGCAAAGATTATTGCCGAAATGAATTTCCGGAGGCAATGCGATTTCTAGAAGAGGCCCAAATACATTTCCAGTTTTTGCTAGTGTGTGTTGGTGGAGGAGGTGCGAGTTGCATAAAGAAGGGCTGAGTTTGTTTGCAAAGGATTTTCTAGTTCGATTTGGCTAGTAGAGGTGAAGGAAAATTATTGCCAAAGCTTTGCCAGTGAGAGGCAAGCAGTCTATGTAATTCTCAATTGCTGAAGATTATTATTAATATTAAAACCCTCATCTACTGTATTGGTTTTCCTCACATTGGGGTTTTTCTAGGGGCTATTGTCCAAAAATATCGGTGTCTAACTTTTGTGTGTGCATTACTTTTCTCAGTTCTTGTTATTATTGGTGAAAATTGCAGTGGTGATTTTATTCGTTATTTGCCTTAATTAATTTCGTAATACAAATATTCTGCATAAGATAGAAGAATAATTTCCAGTAACTGCAATTAAGGAAATTTCACATTTAAGGAGATAATTTCTTCTTTAATCCTTCTCTCTTATTGATCAAATTCAGTTTGTAGCTTGATCAAATCCTCAAATTTTTCTCTAAGATGATTTGTCAAAATTTCGTCTCTCCTTTTTGCCTCATGTGCCTCCGTCTTTAAGCGAGCAACTTCCTTTTTGGCTTGTTTTGCATAAATCTCTTCTTGCCTTTAACAAAGATCTTTAATTGAGGAGCATTGTCCCACCTTGTCTTTTACAGGCTCTGATAAGCTTCTTAGAATGGTATCCATTGCTCTTGCATCATCTTCTTCTGACTCCTTTGTGGTTGTATCTCCAGTGATAACTGCGAACCATATATAATCTAGGGTTTTCAAATAGATCTCCATAGATACGCTTCAATAACTCATTGTTTGTTCCATCAAACATGGGAGGTGGAAACATGACATTTGGGTCAGCTTGATCTTCATTAATGACTTTAGTATGTTTTGGAATCATTGCAATGGAGGACACTTTCTCTTCCTTTTTCTTGAGCATTTGGAGGCTAGCCTTTTTGCCTTTCCCATCCTTGTTTCCGAAATTTGCTTTCCAGCTGTTAGATTGTGATGAAGGAACCTGCTCTCATACCAATTGTTGGAAATACGGGGGGTGTGAATCAATATTTCACTTTTTCTTACAATTTAGTATCATAGAGAATAAACCAATAACATCACATTAAAAGTACACAAGATTTATATTAACATTTTTTTTATATCTTTAAGGAAGCTACAACTTCCAGTTTTACCAGCCACTATTGTAAGGAGCTACAACCTCTAATAATTTACTAGCCACTACTAGAAGGAGGTGACAACCTCCTAAAGGAAGCAACAACTTCCTTCCCTAGCACCACCCTGCCACCCTTAATAATAAAAGATAGAGCAAGAATTTTAGGCTCCTGTACTAGGGATAGTGACCCAATTACAACTCTGAACAAACTCAACAATTATACAATCTTGTCACTGTCCTCTTTCTCAGCTACTGTTGCTCATCAATCGCTGTCTCACTGTATCATCATCAATGAACTTGTACTCATGCAAATTCACGTCCCCAAGCTGCTTCATCAAATATAACTCAATGTGCTTATGGTCTACCCAACTTCTAACTGCCTCAACCTCTGCCTAAGACAACACATGATCATAATCTCAGATTATCCTTAGATGTGCTCTCAAATCAGGCCTTAGAATAGTCTCTGGACATTTTAATGCAGTGTTGATAATATCGGCGATATTTGAAAATATCTCGATATTTTTGGCAAAACAATATATCGCTGAGTAAATATCACGATATTTTGAAAATATCGGCAAAATATCGCAATATTTTGAAAATATTGGCAAAATATCGCCATATTTTGAAAATATCGGCTATGTTTAAAAATCTGAAAAAATTGATTTTTTATGCTTGCCGATATTTGCCGATATTTTGCCGATATTTTCATTGATATTGTCGATAAGATGTTTTCTGGACCCTCGCCGATATTTTGCTGATACCGATATTATCAACACTAGTTTAATGTATAGGTTTCTCCGTGCCCCAACCAAAACTTTAATTAGGCCTCCAAGAGGACCTAAAAAAAGGCCTGATATGTACCTAAACTAGATTTGGAAACTTGGCCTAAACAGGCTTCTTGGGTGCCCTGAGACTTGGCCTAGATAAGCCTTTCTTTTGCTGCCAGAACAAGACAATTCGTCCTGACTCTGCTGCCTAACTTCCCATTCTCCTGTGGCCAGCACAGGCTAGATCTCAGCCCCTCTGCCCATGGCCTAAATAGGCCCTTTCTCTGCGGTATCACAGCTCCAACTTCAGCCTTATGCCTGCGGCCTCCCTCCTGAGGTTCTGTGGCCTTCCTCCCTGCAACTTTAGACCCTTATCCTGTTGCCTACACAGGTCCGAAATTTGGCCCTCCTGTGGCTTGAAACAAGCCTGAATTTCGGCCTCTCTACGGTTTGCTTCAGGGCTAAATTTGGCCCTATTCTGTGGCTAATTTTGGCGCTTAACCAGTCCAGATCAATGAATATTTCCATCTAAAACTAGTCCTCAGAAAATACTTGAGAAATTCGTTCCGTTAGCATTGATCACTGCTCTTCATATCACCAGATTCCTCTTTCTTTTGGCTTTGGACTATTTCAGAGACATATATGCTCAGATGCTCCAAATTTACTCCATTGGAATGCACATGACTATCCATATATATACACATTTGGAGGGAGGCCATTTTTAGGGCCGACCTGAACTTAGAACTAAAATTTTGCCCCTGAAAAGGCATGTCTGTTTGCTGGAGCTGACCTGTAAAAGGAGGCTTAGCCTTCTTATAAAAATAATTTTTGTCTTTCATGACAGCGTCTTTCAAGGCCGATTTGGACAAATGCACTTGAGGTAAATTTGATTACAATCTAGACCTCCTTCTAGGGGAAACATTGAAGATTAAAGATCATGGATTCTTGGGGCATGAACTGGAGACACACCCATCCATTTGGGGCATTAAACTTCAACCTTTAATATGTCTCCAAAAAAGAGGACCCACAAAGCGTGCAACCTATCACATGAAATGGCTTGATGAAGGCTATCAATCTAGGGAGGGCTTGTACCAAATTTTACTGACTTTTGCATGCATATCATGAAACAATTGCATCATATCAAAGTCCCCTTCACCCTTTGACATCAATGGCAATTTCTTCCAACAATGATTGATTATTTAAATTACCTTCTGCTGAACTTGTGTTAGGAACCTAGCTGTGTATTTATTCAGTAGATCTGTTTTCTGCTAGGAATAAAGTAGCAGGTGCTAGGTGCAGGAGATCTGACACATCTCAGTGATTTGGTGGAGAAGGACTTACATTCAGGTGTGTAGGGTTCGACGAAAGTGTAAGGGGCAACAAAGTAGATCCAAGTCAACCAATCATGATTGGATAGATCTATGGGTTGATCAGTTGGATGAGTTCTAGGTTTATTTTTGTACTTGTATTTTGTTCACTAGGCCATTATGCTATGAAGGGGGAGCCCTTGCAAGTTATGAATTGAATGACAAAAACCTTTGTGCGCATATGTTTGTGAGATTGGTGTACTGAATTATTGCTTCTGCCGTTATAATTGTTAAAAACTTAAAATCCTAGCTGTGCTTTTATTCGGTACATTTACGTAATAATTGTTTTTATAGCAAGGAATCTAATAGGTAATAAACTGCCACATTTCTACTGTTAGGAAATTAACATCCAACTCATATAGCTTATAAATCTGGGGCTCTATGCCCACTGGGGTTTCAACCTGGGTCATTAACATGATGATGCCCTATCTCAACGACCATTTGAATAATACCTTAAAATTGAATAACAGTTGCATCACTTTTCCCAAGAGATGGATAGAATTCAACCATACAGCTAGATATTTCTGTTCGTTTTCCGTGGATTTATGGAATACTATTACAAGTTCTTATTTACATTTATGGATCATTGAATTTTTATACAAGTATAGCTTCTAGAACATATTTAGAATTTTTAGAGAAATATTACCTAATTGTTAGAAAATAAGCCAGTTTGCTTGTGATGTCTGGAGCAGTGCAAATTGGAAAAAACTTAGTTGTTTAATGTTTGGTCATTTTCACTGAAAATAGTTTACAGATTGAACTTCACATTGTAAATGACCAACCAATTCTATACTTGAAGGCTGAAAGTATATTATTCAGGATAGAGTAATGATAGAGAGAAAATCATCTTGTAGCTGAACTTTTTTTTTTTTTTTTGTTTTATTTCAGAATTTAACAGAGTGGAACATCGTTTGAATTAAGAGGTGACCAACTGAGAATATGTCTTTTTGATAAGAAAAATATATTTTTGGTCTGCCGGGAACAATGAAGCCCAACTCAGTAATGATTACTTTAAAGCGCAATTTAATGAGGAGGACGTCAATCTTGCCCACTTATACACATGTTGAGGGTTTTATGCCCATGGGAATTTGAACCTGGGACAATATCGTGGCAATGCCCAGTCTCAAGTTTCAACCACTGCGTCAATAGCCTGAAATACCCAGAAGCTAAATATATGTATTAATACTCAAAAGAATATTGTATTACAAGCAGTCTGGGGGAATGCCAGCAACAAACATGCTACATTGCTTAAACAATTGCATGAATTTACTGAATCTCGTGGAACTAATTTAACTGATCATTGAAAAAGTTCTAGGATCCATTTTGGTATTAGTTAATACGTTATATATAATTGTTTCCTTCTCATTGGAAATTAACTGTTTATTTGAATGTTTTTGTGCAGTTAAAACCTTATGTTGCACATACTGTTTCAAGTAAAGCTACAGCCAATGACAATTCTAAATCTGAGACTTCAGAGACTGCAAAACTCCAATAAATAGTTTTTTCACATCTCATCATTACAATGGCAGCCTTTCCGGTAGTTTATTCAAAAATTTGGAAGGTATTTGAGTTGTCACTAATTCATTTGAACAGAAAATACAGAGTGCTGTATTTTGATTGTTACTATCACTTACATTTTGCATGTGCAAAATAGTACTTGTTTTTCATTCCAAGTAAGAGATCATCATGTTGATAAGTAACAAGGCTATTCATGCTTATTCTTGACTACCATGCTTGGAAGCGCAAGGCATATTATCTTTACAAGGTGCAGTGGTCAAATCAGTAGCAGTATATTGAAACTTTCGAGTACATTAGGCAGCTTAGATATTACCAACATGTAAGAATCAGAGTAGCATTTTTTCTTGGCATTCACCATTCATCCTTGTTTTATAGAATACAGAGGGAATATCATCCGATATTTGGCCATTTTATTAAATTCACGCCTATTTCTTGAATACCTTGCTCGCAACTGTTCAATGAAATGCAAAATTTATTTGCTTGACGAATCTTTTAATTGTCTCTTTCTAGTCAGACTTTTATCTCCCAAAGGCTTACTTACAAGATGCATTTAATACTTCTGTACACACTAATATAGTTTGATCATGTAATGATCCCTAGTAGTATGATACTATCCTCTATCTCAGCTTTTGTGATAAAGTATGTGGCATTTCCTTGCCATTTGACGTTATAAACAATTCGTAGCTAGCCTGTATGGCCAGATAGATGAATCAGATTATTTATATTTCTCTTGATTTCTAGTGTAATACTCATTGTTGTGTGACTAACATCATAATAGAAAAAAACGTTTTGTTAGTGCCCAAAATGGATTTTCCCAAAATCCATTTGGGGCATTTTCATTGGAGATGGTTCATGGGGACATTACGAGATGAATTGGTTGGTTGGTCCATCTGATGTAGACAAACTGCTGGTAGCCTGTTAATACTACCAGCAGTTATCCATTCACTCAAAACCTCCTTCTTCTCAACTGTTCCTGCAACTGTGTGAGCTACAGGAAATTAAAATTCATGCAACAATGGATAGAAAGCTCAAATGCTCTCTTTTGGCTCTGGGGAAACTCACCCAGGTTTGAATTTCTCTTGTTCAATGAAATGCAAAATTTATTTGCTTGAAAAATCTTTTAATTGTCTCTTTCTAGTCAGACTTTTATCTCCCAAAGGCTTACTTACAAGATGCATTTAATACTTCTGTACACACTAATATAGTTTGATCATGACCCGGATGCGGGTGTTAATAACGTTATTAATGTCTAAGCGCTCTCCACGCGCCGGGCACATGAAGCCAAGCTCCAGACAGGTGGACGCCATGTGCTGGAAGCTGGCCTCCGTCCCATTCAAGTTAAATGGCCTTAATGGCCCTTCAATGCAGCAGAACTCCCGAAAAATTGCCTGCAGATTTCATAGGATGGCGCCTTCAACCCTTTCGCCTGGTTTTAAGCTCGGCTCCGGTCTGTCTCGGCTCACTGTTGATGCTCGAGTGAAGAAGGGAGGCTCTGTGGAATTCATCCATTGTGCAATTCTGGTGCTTTGTCCCCTGTCTTCTCTGGGGAACTCGACGCTAGACATTGGGTTGTTCTGCAGTCCGGACAACCACGGTGACGACATTCTTGTTGGACGCAGGAGGCTTCAGGCAACAAGGCCTCGCACTAAGCTAGCGGTTGGATATCCCAGGCTTATTATGGCTCCTCGAACTGGTCATCTGGGGCCACGCAGGGGGCACAATTATGGTCAGCGAGCCGGCATTAGAGGAAGGGGCCAAGCAAGCCCGAAGCGCCTCTCTCCTCTGGCTGTAGCAGAGCCTCCCTCCTCTGATTCGGATTATTCGGGCTCGGACATCAGTAACTCTGTTCAGACGGCGACCCTCCATTATCGTCGCCGGAGAGACAAGCCCGTGGTCAAAGCAATGATCACTGTTATATTCTCTGAGGAGAATGAGGAGGAGGATAATCGGAAGGACGACACAGTGGAACAGGTGCCTCCCTCCTCGGATGACCCGGACAGCTCTTACAGCGCGGAGTTCCAAAGCAAGGTAGATGATGAAAGCACCCAAGGTTTTTCAGCGGAGCAGGCGGAGGCTCTTAAGGAAATCGGAAGCCTTAAAGGCAAAGAGCCCATGGAGGTGGCTGAAAATCCAATGGACGCTCTCATGGAGACTCAGAGCAGCAAGCCTGCCTCCCCTCAGAGCAAGGTCAGGGAGGAAGAATCTGAGGATTCCTTTGACTACACCCTGTATCTCAAATTGCCCCCTGGAATTGATAAGCTGGAAGATATTCCAGTGGGGATGGAGGTGACTTAGGAGAGGGACCCGGTTTGTGCAGCAGAAGATAGGAAGAAGCGAACTCAGGAAAGAGAAGCGGAGGAGAAGCAGAAGCAAAACAAGTGAATCGGTTGCGTCAGGGGTAAGTCAATGGTTTCAAAGGCGCGGCATCTTCTTTTTTTGTTTTTGTTTCATGGGGAGGCGACCAGCAATGGATGCATTCAAGCATGGCACCCCTGTTCTTCTTGCGGTTTATGTTTCGGCTATGGGTACTGTTCACCTGTCTTTCCTCTTACCTTGCTTATATAATGAACTCTATAGCAGTTAATTTCCTTTCGGTTGAAGGTTTTGTAACCTCTGGCTCGCATAAGCAGAGGATCCAGGTTGACAAGAAGATTTTTGACAGAGAGCTGATCATGCGCTCTCAGAGGTACTTACCTCTTGTAAATACTTTTTTTGTACTTTTAATATAATTAGTTCAGTCTTTGCTCAGCAAAAAAAAAAAAAATATAGTTTCATCATGTAATGATCCCTACTAGTATGATACTATCCTCTATCTCAGATTTTGTGATAAAGTATGTGGCATTTCCTTGCCATTTGACGTTGTACACAATTCATAGCTAGCTGTATGGCCGGATAGATAAATCAGATTATTTATATTTCTCTTGATTTCTAGTGTAATACTCATTGTTGTGCGACTAACATCATAATAGAAAAATCTGTTTTGTTAGTGACCAAAATGGATTTTCCCAAAATCCATTTGGGGCACTTTCATTGGAGATGGTTCATGGGGACATTACCAGATGGATTGGTTGGTTGGTCCATCTGATGTAGACAAATTGCTGGTAGGTTGTTAATACTACCAGCAGTTATCCATTCACTCAAAACCTCCTTCTTCTCAACTGTTCCTGCAACGTGTGAGCTACAGGAAATTAAAATTCATACAACTATGGATAGAAAGCTCAAATGCTCTCTTTTGACTCTCGGGAAACTCACCCAGCTTTGAGTTTCTCTCGTTCAATGAAACATTCACTCGACAATTCATATGCTGGCATAATAAATTTGGTGTAAACCCAATCTGCACTTCACCCTTCTCTGTAGCAATGAAACGATGACTTGATCACCATTTTATAATGCTCTATTTCAGCATACAATTTATTCATTCATAAAATCTATTACAGGAATTACCTGTGATATCTTTTGTGCCCACGATATCACCTGTGTATAAATTAGCTGTTCAACCAGGAACTGGGCGCATTCAAAAAATCATCTATGCTTTCAATACAAGCAATCAAATTGCAGATTTCATATATAAACAAAATAATTACTCAGAAATGAATGCTCTGCCTCAGAGAGCTATTTCCCATTCACATGACAATTGGGTGTAAATTGGAATTTGATCCTCAAAACAGAGCATACCTGATTCTTCAAACTTGCATTCAATGACGATTTACTGTGCTATTTCTTCAAGACCGACACTCTTTACTTCAGGGTTCGATTCAACACTTGGAACTTGATTTTGCATGAGCATATGTAAGAAACCACCTCTTACCTTCAGTGCACTTCCAATGGGCGAATGACATCTCATACAATTATATTCTGCAATACTTCCACATAGAATCTTACCTGTGGTGGATGCAGTCAAACTCCAATCAATACTTCTACCAAGATTAATATTCAGCCACAATAAAACCCCATTGCACATGCATAAAGAATTATTGTCTTAGAAAATTGTACAGGAAGCCATCACCCACATAATCAACACAACGATTTCAATTCTGGAATTGCCATCTTCACGATAGACACTCATCATGCTCAGTTGAACCTTTTAACAAAGATTCCATAACCCTTCTTGCCCGATTCTTGACATACAACTTTCAATCCAATGCAGATTCAATGTGTTGAAAATTGGGGCAGCTATGGGATGAATTTCCGCACGAGAAACCATATTGCCCTAAAGAGAATTCAAGAAAGAGAAAAAAGAAATATCATTATTATTATTGAGTGCAAATCGGCTTGGCATTCCTCTCATTAATATTTGATGTGACAAATTCAATTTGGGAAAACAATCATTAAAGAAAATATATTTAAATATAATTTTGAGCAAATTTGAATTTAAGAATTTCCCTCCAAATTCGTCAAGTCAGCTTGACTCCTTCAGTCACCCAATCGATCATGACGATTACTATAAGTATGAGATCAATCCTTCTCCATGAGCAGTTCGAGTCACTCATACACTCCAAATCTTGGTGTGAAGATACGAGGCTACATTCCTTGAGGAAGTGCGAAAATATGAAGTTGAAATATCTGTGAGTGCGAGTATCCTCTTGGAGATGATGTATACTTCTGTGGCAGCTCGCTAAGGTTGCTGTGCAGTTTATTTGATTGGCATCCTTGCGGTAAGTTCGTTTAACCATAGGTCTATTCTTTATGATCTTTGTGGCTCCTTCATTGTAACCTATCTGCGGCCTATTCCTAGTAATGTATGCAGCCCACTCGTTATAACATTTGTGGCCTATCTTATGTGGCTTATGCGGCCTAACTTCAGTAATTTCTGCGGCCTAATTTTGTGATTTATGTGCGGCCTCTCTCAGAGAAGATGGTTTTGTTCTAGCGAAGTGAAGTAGCCTCTTGGTGAGGCTCTAACAACCCTATCTCTCTATGGTTAGGGCTGTTGAAATATGTAACTAGGTTCGGTCTTCATAAATATATTTGAGATGTACTCATCAAAAGAATGAAGAAAATATTATTATTATTATGACTTATTAAAGCATGGGTTTCATGCTTGGGTCATCATGTTATAGGTCAAAGTCCCCATTGAGGACTTCTAGGATTTATTCCAAGTCATTAGAGTAATTGTACATTTAAAGAGACCCTTCTTGGGCTTTCGGAGCATGTAAAAAGAATTTTTTGCGTAAAAAATAAATTTAGTCTCCTCCACACCAAGTCAACCTCAATAAGATCAAGTCGGCCTCAAGACAAGTAATTCGACCTCCCTAGAAGGCTATATATACAAGGCAGTTCGAATTCATTTGGAGCATCTCACTCTCTCTCACATAGTTCAATTTCTGAAGCTGGAAGCTAGAAAGGGCTAGAAAAGGTTGGAAATAAGTGCGAGTTTTTGGAAGGAGATAGAAGACCTCAAGATTGAAATTTTGGGACAACTCTCACTCAGTTCTCTGGTGTATCAAGGGAGATCAAAGTTTTTCTAGTTTGGTCAAAGCTGTTGCTGCTATTGCTGCTGGGTCGAAGCTGCTGCTGGATCGAAGCTGCTAGGTCGATGTTGCTTTGGAAGGACTATCATTTGCAAGAAGGATTGAGTGTTGACTTGGTGTGGAGGAAGTCTCTGTCTGGGTCTAGAGTCTTGGATTTTCTCAAGAAACTATTGAAGGAAGAATTGTTGATTGGGTTTTCCCCTAGATAGGGGTTTTGCCCTGGCTGTCTGCTTACATCTGTTGTCCTTGTGTTATTGTTTTGGTAATTGCTTGATGAACTAAAAGATAAAAGAAGAACATAAAGATAAAAGAATCAAAAGTCATTGTCTATATAAGAAAATCTTTCCGCCTTTTTGATTTTCTAACAAGGGCATTGCTCTCATGTCCTTCAAAGTCCGTTCTTATGCGCCCTGTTAAGAGTTTAGAGCGTCCTCCCTGAGCAGTCATATGACAATGTTTTGTGTGCCATAATCCTTTGTGTTTGACAAAGATTCTTGTTCTTGTATGATAATGTTTTATGTGAAAGACAATAATGTATGTCAGTGACCTTATAACAATGTTCTCATGATTGTGATGTATAACACATATTTTATGACAATATGCTTTATGGTAGAGATATATATCAATGTCCCTATGATTGAAATGTATGGAAGTGTTCTTGTATAACAATGCTCTTGATGTTAGTGATAACAATAATGTCTAGAATACCCTTGATGAGAGTAACTACAATAATCTAGATGACAGTGCTCTTGATGTCAGTCATAACAATTATGTATACAATGTCTTTATGTCAATAATATATGGAAAAATATTTATGATGATATCTTCAATGTTGTATGGTAGAATATTCTCATGCCTATGATGAATGGCAATGATGTATGTGTGATTTCATGACTATAATCTATGACAATGATGTGTGACAGTGCCTCTATGATAGATGTGACAATGATATGTATGGCAGTGATGACTATGACCATGATGTATTTGACAATGGTGCTTATGACAGTGTTGACAATAATCCCCGTGACAAGGAAAGGGTGAATACCTCTTTGAGAGGTATCTCTGTTGCTATCTCATGAGGATCTAGTATGATCTAGGATTGGCCATAGGTGGCCTTATGTGATTGATGATGAAAGACTTATGTCTCATGATATTTGTAGATTGTATTTTCGCTGAACATTTGATGAATATTTAAGAAGAAGAATTTGGTTGGGTTTTTCCCCTTGTTGGGTTTTGCCCTAGTCTCTGACCTAAATCCTGGTCTCTATTGTGTATACTTTTATTTTGTTGTTCCTTATTGTTCCGCTGCATTGTTGATGATTATATTTCTTTCTACATAATTGCTAATGATGATATGATGTTATGGGGTGAATGTAATGTGAAAATATTGAAAAAGTTTAAAAATGCACCTATAGCAGATAACAATTTAGCCCTAAAAATTAACATGGTATTAGAGCTGAGTTGAAGAAAAGTCATTGAGATCACCCCTGTGTAGACACCTATGATGGATTTCTTGATCAAGCAGAGTGAAAGAGATGAAGATGTTGGAAACCAAAAATAATGTTAGGGTTTGAAGGAAGCCTTGGGAAGTCCTTGTTCTTATAATAGCAGTTAGGGTTTAGGAGAAACCCTAGGAGTGGCCTTAGATATGATTAAGGCTTGGGTTCTACAATGTTGGACCCTAGTGTGATTATGATCGGTAAGAAACCATTAAGTTACTTAAGTACCCGTGATAGATTCAGAATAACCCTAGATGGGTTTGTCTCTCAATAGTTGATGGTATAATGTAGACCCAATGGTCATCTTGTATGTTAATAGTTGGGCTTGGCTGCTGATGAGGGAGATTAAGGATCTGGAATGAGGATACATGTAATGCTCAAGAGGATGCATTTCTTCTGAAGACATCATTGACATATGGTTGATAGTAGTGAATCATGGAGGTAGGATCAAGAGGGAGCTGATAGCTTCCTAGAATCCTCATTAAAGATAAGTACTTTCAAGGCTTATGTTATTTCTTTATGACATTGTTCTTGTTTAATTTGATTTATGTTTATTCTTCCTACATGAATATTTGAATGCTTCTTCCACTAACTTCTTGGATGAGGATGTGATCCATTTTGAGGATCATCATGATGCATAGTAATACAGTAAGAGTTAGCTCCAAGAGGGAGCAGGTGTTGGAAAATGAAGCATCCACTCTCATATCTAGAGAAGAAAGACAATCCTGAATCATCATTAGGTACACTTTCATTATGTTTATTTACTTCGCTATTATTACTCTTTCTCTTGTTCTGGGGTCATCAGGTACATCAGATGGATGTAAGGACCTAGTTCTCAATACCGAGATTGAGGAGGATACAAAAACATCCCATGATTATAATGGCACTTGAAATGGACAAGAGCTTATATCTTGAAGGAAGGATTGTAGTCTTCCAGGCCAATGATTATGAATGGAGAGGCATCCTAGTAAGAGGGAGTAGACTGTCAGGTTGAATGCAACAATCTGATGAGATGATGACAACAAAGTGTCCTTCATGCAAGGACCATTCTAGATGACAAGATGCAGTAGTGTTAGATGCTTTGACAATATTAAGTTCCACAGTTATAACATGCTCTCAAAGGGAGAAGAATGTGACAAGATCCTAACACTTGTTGCCAAATGTACTATTATCAGATGTACGTGAAATTGGCTTCCTCTATGATGTATTTAAGGAAGAAGCATACTTAGAGCTACCTCAGGGCTTTGAGGTGCATGAGTAGGAGACTCATGTTTGTAGATTGAAACAAGTCCTCTGGGCTTGATATACTTGGATTGATGGACATCTGATGTGGATACCAACCTCTCTTCAAGGTTGAAGATATGTCTTTGATATTTGGTTTTATATATGCTAATAATTTATTTATGACATGATCGAATTATCTTAGTGTTCGGTACCAGAGGGAGTTGACCTCTGAGCCTAGGTGATCAACTGCTTGAGATTAGAAGTGTGACAGAGATGATGAGGATTTCCTTGTTAAGGGAAGTATGTTGTCATAGACTTGGCATGATGGATTACATTGAAGCAGTTGAGAGAGACTCCTCTTTAGATACATATTTGGTGGATCCCACGATGAGCAAGAAACTAGGTGGATCCTTGCTTTGCAGAGTGTACCCTGAGCCAAATAGAGCTTGGACATGTATATTGAGATGTTGCATCGCTGATATTGACATACCTACATGGATTGAGACAATGAAGAGATATGTCTATGCCAAGTGAACCAACAGTGTCGTGATTAGGAAGAACACATTGAGGTGTAGCTTCAACTTGGGCTCTGCCATGATTTCTTGGATGAGCAGGTAGTAGATTTCCAGTGCACTCTGTCTAGCAGTGGCTGATCATATTGTGAGCAATGTGATTTCTGATGGAGCATTGAGGCTTTGACACAAAGGAAGCGATGAGGCTCTAGCACGAAGGGAGCAATGAGGCTTCGATTGTGATTTGTTGCGGAATTGAAACAGTGAGGCTTCAACTGATGAGCAGGTTGTTAACATTCTCACCAAGCCTTTATCGAAAGGGAAGTTCTTGGTCTTCAGAAATTGGCTCTCAAGAGGCTGTTAAAGGATACCTATTGTGACATCATCTTCCTACAGGAAACCCTTGGCACATCTGAGAACATTACCAGAACCCTACACTCTATCCTGCTGGGTTGGGTATTCCAGGGCATTGATGCCATAGGCAGATCTGGTGGTCTTGCAATTGGCATCAATCCTAAAGCTATCAAGCATATATCCACCTGGGGCGATTTGGGTTTCATTGGTATGGACCTTTTTGTAGGGGATTTAGGACTTCAGTTAAAAGTGATCAACATTTATGACCCTAATCAGAACAGATTGGATTTTTGGCACAATTTGTTGGAACATAATCTTGTTTCAAATACCACCATTATTGGAGGGGATTTAAACTTTTCTTTGGGCATGGAAGAATCCTGGGGACATCATGCTCAAATCGACCCTATTTCGGATCAGATGAGTACTCTACTAGATACCTGCAAATTAGTTGATGTTCCTATGAACAAGAAACTGCCCGCCTGACATAATAGGCGGATGGGGGATGCTGCCCTGGGTCGAAGATTGGACCGGTTCTCGATAAATGGAGATCTCCTCCATTACATCCCCCTATATCGACAATGGGTGGGTACTGGGGGATAATCTGATCATCTCCCCATTTTTCTTCAAATCACTGGACCATCAAAAAAGCCGCATGCCCCCGACAAATTCTTTTCTGGACATCTAAAAGATCCTGACTACATCAACCTGGTGACTGAGTTCTGGAGACCTCAACCCCCTCTGAGGGAACAAAGGTTGGATGCGGACTTCTGTATTCGACTTAATAAACTCAGGACGTTGACAAAGGAATGGTCAAAGAGGAAGAAGTTGAGAGATGAACAACATCTTTTTGACATAGAATTACAGATTTCACAGCTAACGGATGAACAGGGGCTGGGCTTCTTATCAGAGGAGACTAAAATACACTTGGTTACTCTGGAGAACCAAAAAATTAAGATGCTACTAGAAAAGGAAGAACAATGGAGGTTGAAAAGTAGAGCCATCTGGCTTCAAGCAGGTGATGGTAATACCAAATTCTTCCACAATTTTGCTAATGGAAGAAAGGCCACCAACATTATCTGGCAGATGCCCTGTGAGTCTGATGGTTGGGCCTCTACTCACCCACAATTAGCCAGGTTGGGGTTTACACATTTCAAAAGACAATTTACAGCGCTGGCTGCCATCAATCTACCGGATATCATAAACTTGGCTGGCCATTTTCCAAGATTTATGGAACAGGAAGCTGCAGAGGCTTTAATTCAACCGGTCACCTTGGAGGAATTGGAAGGAACTCTCAAGTGGTTCAAGAAAGATAAGAGTCTTGGCCTGGACGGATGGCTGGTGGAGTTCTATTTGGCTTTCCTAGAGTTACTGGGACGAGATCTGCTAGCAGTGATTGAAGAAAGCAGAACCACTAGACACATCCATCCCCCCATTAACTTCACCTACTTGGCCTTGATTCCTAAGACTCATTCTCCGACCTCTTTCAATGACTTCAAGCCTATATCCCTTTGCAACTGTCTGTACAAAATCATTTCTAAAATCATTGCCAACCGCATCAAGCCTATATTATCTAACCACATTTCTCAGGAGCAATTTGCTTTCCTCCACCAGAGACATATACAGGATGCCATTGGCACAACCCAGGAAGCCCTCCTCTCCATCAAACACAAAAATCTCAAGGGACTCACTCTCAAAATTGATCTGTCAAAGGCCTTTGACAAAGTGAATTGGCTTTACATCAAGATGATTATCACTCACTTGGGATTTCCCCCTGCTCTCATCAACTGGATCATGGGATGCATCTCCACTGTTTCTTTTTCCATCCTCATTAATGGTGCAACATCACCCTCCTTCAATATAGACAGAGGGATAAGGCAGGGATGCCCTTTATCACCACTTCTTTTCTTATTAGTCATGGAAGGGTTGAGTAGACTCATAGCTACAGAAAAAAGAAGAGGGGGCCTTCAAGGTCTAAAAATTATGGAACAATACTATCTGAAACATCTACTATTTGTAGATGACATATCGATCTTCTTGAATGGGAGTGTCCGCGACACGACTTCATTGAATGAGATTCTGATCCTATTCTGCAGAGCCACGGGAATGGAGATAAACAGAGAAAAATCCACCATCTCTCTATCTGAATGTACCCTATAGGAATCTCAGTTAGCCACTCAAAATTTTCCCTTTCAAGCCACTGATTTGATGGGGGGACTAAAATATTTGGGCTTCAGATTAAAACCAGATGGTTATAAGATTGCTATTTGGACCTGGCTCATCACAAAAGTGGAGAAGAGAATAAGTTGCTGGTGTCATAGGTTCCTCTCTAGGGCCGACAGACTTATTCTTATCAAATCAGTCCTCGAAGCCACCCCGGTGTACTGGATGTCACTAGCCTGGATTCCAAGAGGCATCCTTCACAGAATTCAACAAATCTATTGTAAATTCCTTTGGAATGGAAGAAAGGAGGGCAAACCTTTTGCCTGGGTAAAATGGACTAAAATTGCTACTCCTAAGAAGTGGGGAGGCTGGGGACTAAAATTACTTCCGGCCTTCGCTCAAGCCTTGGCAGCCAAACAGAGCTGGCTTTTACTAAAACAAAATAGTCTATGGGCTGAGGTTATTCTTCATAAATACATCTGGTCGTCGACTATCATAGATTGGATTAGAAGCCCTTCTTTGAACAGGAAGGGCATTTCGGTGATTTGGAGGGCCATACTCAACTCTATTTCTATCATCAAGGATGGCTTACTATGGAAAATTGGTAATGGAGCCTCAGTCCGAATTGGCATTGATCCTTGGACAGGCAGTGGAAATTCCCATCTACTACTAGTTGGATTGGTACAACACCTAAACAACAGGGGCATAAAGTTTTTGGGACAGATTGGGGATCAGCAGAATACAACTTTCCATACACAAGCCTGGTTCACTGAACCGCACTGGCACATACCAAATGAATGGCGTAGAACTTGGCAAATCTACCTTCAGGCACTCACAAAATCACATGTCAGATTACAGAATGTAGAGGATGAACTTATTTGGGCTCACTCAAAAGCTAGGCACTACACATCGAAACAGGGGTATGACATAATAATCGTTGACAAAAAACCGAAGGTCTTAAGAAGCTAGTGGGATACCTTATGGAAATTAAAAGCTCCTCCACGTACCAAACTATTGATGTGGAACATATTAGAAGATAAGATCCCCATTGGATCCTATCTGAAAAGAAGGGCATTTTTGGGTCCTACCCGGTGTGTACTATGCCTCCAAGAAGAAGAATCGACCCAACATCTTTTCCTTACTTGCCCGACCACCAGGAGTATATGGTCACAAGTCCTACAATCACTAAATATGACTATGAACTGGCAGGGGGTAGACATTACAACGGCTTGGGAAAACTGGTGGAGTTCATTGTCTGTGGCAAAATCAAGGAACCTTCCACTCCTCGTCTCATGGTACATTTGGCTCAAGAGAAATAACAAAATCTTTGAAGATAAATCGGTAAACTGGAATCTTCTCCCCCCACAAATCTGTACTGCATATGAAGAACTTCCAAACGATGACAACCAAAAGAAACCTAGATTATACAACAGGAACAGATAAATAGATCAATCCCATGGGCCTATTATGACGGTGCTGCCCAACAACATGGCTGTGGGGGTGGCATTTACTTCTACTTATATGAAACACACTACTTCCAGATTTGTATGGGACTGGGACCTGGCACCAACAATCATGTTGAATTGATAACACTTCGCCATCTGCTATACTTTGCTATTCTGAAACATTGCCGAAATATACAAATTTATGGAGATTCAAAGATAGTGACTGATTGGCTTAGCAATACAACTATTTGCTCTGCTTACTCTTTGAGAACTATAATGGAACAAATTGTTTTTTTCAAAACATTCTTTGATTAGATTTTTGTTTCTCACATCTACAGGGAAAGAAATGAAACCGCTGATGTAGGAATATACAGGGTAAGTTCCTCAGACATAACACCAAAAGGACACCGCTCACAAACAGATCACAGATCAATACACCAGTATTTTGACGTGGTTAAAACCCTCAAAGAGG
>APFE030956444.1:1930-69133 GCA_000404065.3 Pinus taeda | reverse complement strand
GGAGTTGCTACAATCATTCTCCAAGTGGGAGATTGTTGGGTGTGGAGCATGATTATTTAGAGGTCTTTGTTTCAACCGAATGTATACCCCAGGAAGTTTGTACACCCCTCCATGTGGGGGGGGGTGGGTGCGATGGGGAATTTTTCCCCGATCCCCCCTGGCTGGGGGGTTCGGGGGCCAGTGGTCCCCCGGTGGGGGTTTCGGGGGCAATGCCCCAGAAGCTAAAAACATATGTAAAATTGCCTTGTAAAAGTATAGTAATTTCTAGTCAATCTGGGTTGTTCATTAGGTAGATGTTCTGACGGTAGAACTTATGATTAGTTTAGAGTTTTTTTCCCTAGAAGGCAACCCCTCTCTTTGTATGAGGGCATTATATTGACGCTGTGTAATAGATGTGTATTCTTCGAGCGAGAAACAGAGAGGTGAGACTGTGAGAGAAAACATAGGATATTACAGTGGATCTGCTGTAGGTTGTGTCTCTTCATTTTGTTGGATAATAGAAAGGAAGGACTGGCTGTTCGGGGTGGACGTAGCCCAAACTAGGTGAACCACGTATATCTGTGTCTCTCTGGTTTTATGAATTTTTTGTGTTTATATTTATGCAATATTATATGTGTTCCATTACTATGTAATATATAATTTTCTAACAAGAATCATGCAGATATGTTAACAAAAGTTGTAACCAGGAAGAAACTGACAATATGCTCAGTTTCAATTGGTCTTCAAGTATGATGAAGAAGATGAAAAATAGCCAGGTCCAAAGTGAAGTCATTGTCTAGCAAATGAAGCAGTGGTGGAGTTGCTATAATTAGTCTCCAAGTGGGAGATTGTTGGGTGTGGAGCCTGATTATACTCTGTATTCAAAGGTTTCAGCCGGATGTATACCATAGGAAGACTATACACACCTCCACGTGGGGGGGTGCGGGGGCTAGCGGTCCCCCGGTGGGGGTTCGGGGGCAGTGCCCTCGAAGCTAAAAATAGATGTAAAATTGCCCTGTAAAAGTATAGTAATTTCTAGTTAATATGGGCCATTCATTAGGCGGATGATTTGACGGTAGAAGTCATGTTTAATTTAGGGCCTTTTGCCCTAGAAGGCAACCCCTCGCTATATATGAGGGAATTGTATTGCGTCTATGTATATCTGTATTTAGAGTGAGGAAAAGAGAGGAGATTGAGAGTGAAAAGGGAGTTACAGTGGATCTACTGTAGGTTGTATCTCTTTAGTTTGCTGGATAATATAATAAAAGAAGGATTGGTTGTTTTTCCATGGACGTAGCCCAAACCGGGTGAACCACGCATATTTGTGTCTCTCTTGTTTTATGCGTTTTCTGTGTTTATCCATTGCTCCGTAATATATAATTTTCTAATAGATGGGTCAAGTGTACACTTGAAACATTGGATTGAAAAACTTTAAACACAAATGATTAAAAACAAATGATTAGATTATGGAAAATTGTGGAAATATGAATTTACAATTTTTTTGGGGGTTTCTTTTTATAGATATTTTGGTTTCTTTCCAATTTCCATTGAACAATACATTGAATTATATACTATAATATAGATTTAACACCACATTAAGGCTTTTGAAGTATCACATAATTTGTAACAAGTATCATTGACAATCTAAATGAGAAAGTTGGCATTCAACTACTAAAGAATAAAGGACAACCCACATAACTTGTTTCAACTGTTATTGTAAGTGATGAGCCTCATCATTGGGTAATTATATGGGCCTTAATTGGCCTTAATTCACATGCTAACTTAGTTAAACAAACTATTATCACAAATTATTGCATACTTTTGATTATATTTTGTTTATGAGATGAGTTTGAGTTGGATATTTTGCTTTGTGGTCTAATGTGCATGTAATGCAAGAATAAATGATAAAAGCAAAGAAAATGCAGGAATAAAGGGTAAAGGCAAGGAACTGTGGCAAATACCTTGATAAACGCTCGAATGGGACAAGGGAGAGTAATGATAGGAGGTAAATCCTCCTCATTTACTACCCCTCCATTTGAATATTCCTCCATCAGCTCAGAGTGCAAACAACCATCACTATGAGGACTAGAAGACAATCGAGCAAGTGAAAAGGACAGAAACCAATTTTTCTTGAGTTGGAGGCCAAGCCTCCCTAATGGGAAGGAAGTCGTTAGAGACTTTAGATGTATAAATAGACAGGCTTAGGACCTCAGTAGGATTGGGACTTCTATTGTAAAAACCCTGCTTTATTTCTGAGCTGCAAGACTTGTGACAGTTCGTTCTGTAATCCATGGTTTTCATAATGAGAATGAGTTCTGTTTTAAGCCAGCTCTGAGCTAACACAGAGAGCTGAAGGTCTTGGGTTAGGGCCCAAACCGAGCAACCAAAGCTCCTCTTTACTGTACATGTACACTAGCATAGATTTCTGTTTTTGTTCATTTGCTTAAGTAGCTTCCTGGTTCTATTCATTTGCTTAAGTAGATTCATGGTTTTCTATTTTATTTGCTTAAGTAGCTTCATTTTCATTACAATAGTATATCGTATATTATTCATGGTTTTTCTGTTCATTTGCTTTAGTAGCTACATTTACTGTAGTTTACTTCCATTTGTGTCTTCTTTCATTTTACAGGTTAGCTAGGAGAAAAAGATCACCATAAGGTTGTGCACAGGTGTCTTGGCCTCATCTCCTCCCTCTGGGACCATGACTTGAGGAAGAGACCCTTCAGCAACCCCAAAAACATAGGTTTCTGGTTCTTGCATGAGCTATGGAGTTTGCTGTTCAATGTAGTTATTTGTTCACCCTCACTGGTTTTTCTGTTGTTTTCCTTTGAAACCTCCTTCAACAAGTTCTTCATGCATCTCTTCCTTGCTGTATGATCCACAAAAAACCTTCACAATCATCGTCTGATTCATTATTTTCTACAACTGTTTCCTCGCGTGAAGTATTCCACTTACTTTGTGCACTTTAATCTCCACCATCGATCTGTCTCTTAATCCGATGGCTATCGCGTCACCTCAACACTTTATACAATTTAAACCCCCATCGTCGATCTACCTCGCCTAATCCAATGACTATCGCATCACCTGATCACCAACTAGCTTAGCCAATCTCCACCGTTGATCAGCCTCACCTGATCCAATGGCTATCGCGCAATCTCACGCGGATTATTGCATGAAAGTTATCCACTCGAGAGCACACAAGAAAAGTGGTTGTCTCGTGCTACGTGTCACGCAGTAAGACTAATCACCTGAAATTTCAGAATTCTGCTTACGGCCTTAAGGGCATGCAAGGAACTACTTACTGCCTTAGAAACTTGCTCCATCATTTCCGCATGTTTGTTTTTCCCACGATACGATCTATGCCTTCCGTCCTCCGGTTTATCTTGTTCATCCATCTCTTGACTTAATCTGCGCGATAAGATCTCAACCGTTCATTGCTTCATTACCCTGTCTGTCCATCTCTTGACTTAACCCCCACAATAAGAACTTAGCCGTTCATCCTGTGCGTTCACCCTGTTCATCCATCTAGTCACTTAAGTCTTCTTGATAAGATCTCCGCCATTCATCGTGTTCATTCGTTCGGTTCATCCATCTATCCACTTAACCTCCGCGATAAGACCTCAGCCGTTCATCCTGTGCGTTCACCCTGTTCATCTATCTAGTCACTTAAGCCTTTGCGATAAGATATCTGTCGTCCATCTTCTATTCGTTGATCGATCCAATGGTACCTATGCGCTACTGTGTCCTTACATCCTCCTTTCATTGATTTCGACCTCCAATTTATCTTCCACTTGAAAACTGATTTAGCTTAAGTTTCCTTTGCTTACACCTTAGTATATTTTAATGCTATTTACCTCTGCAACTTAGATAACAACATCAGGTTAGTGATTGTTTTAGCAATTCTGCTTAGCATAGTTGTTTAATTGGTTAATTAGGTTATGGTGTGGTTTAGCATTACATGCTGTTTTCTTCATTTCTGCATTAGAGTAGCTCTCTCTTAGAATAGGTTTTCTCTTCTTCCATCAAAGAATTAATCTTCTTCTGACCCTATAGAAGTCTGGCCTGGAACCCCTCGGGTCTCTTGCCAGATAAACGGTGACAACAGGCAGGACCTTCACTTCTTTGTGCATATAACACTGTCACCTCCAAGTTTGTACGAACTCTGGGTTGATAAGTAAAGCTGGTAGCTCTGGGAGTTGCAACATTCTTGTTGCAATACCTAGGCTCATCACTTTTTGGCACCATTGTCGGGGAGGTGTCTAAGTAGAATGTGATTACTGCTTTCTTTTATTTCTAGTCTCCAAATTTCTTTTCTTCTACTTATTATCCCCAATTTTCTTCCATTAGTTTATTTCTACAAAAGTATTTTAGTAGCTTCCTTTTTATCATTTGCCATTATCTATTTTCCTTTCCATTTTTCAAGTAGGATTTCAATTCAGCAAGTAGTCTTTTTATTAGTAGTTTTCATTCAATTAGCAATTTCATTCTGCAAGTACTTTCTAGCTTTAAAGAAAATATTACAAAAACCAACCCAAAAAAATTTCATTTCGTGTCTCGTAGGAATAGGGACAATTCAGGGAAATTCTTGTCAAATACCCCCATTGCATCCAACAATCAACCTTCTCTCTTCTTCGGTGACTGTGATTTGGAAGAACCTTTAGGTGAGAAACCTTACATATTTGAAGAACCTGCAAGGGAAGAAGAAGAGGAAGAACCTATTCCAACTGAACCAATGGCTGAAAAGCTAAATGATAAAGGAAATAGAGAGAGAATTGAGAGTGCCTTCCCCATCAGGGAAACTAATGGGGACACTAAGATGAAGAATATATGCCCCTTTGCTCTATCTCATTTCCATGGCCTGACCACAGAGGACCCTGAAACTTTCCTATTTGAGTTTGATGTTATATGCCGAACCTATGACTATACAGATGATGAGAAAAAGTTAAAACTATTTCCATCTACCCTCAAAGATGCAACATTGCGTTGGTTCATGGGTTTACCTAGAGATAGCATCACAACTTGGGCTCAGATGCGACAAACTTTTAACAACAAACATAGGGACCACTATAGGTCAAAGGCTACTAAAGAAGATATTTTTAGGATGACCATAGGACAAGATGAATCCTTAGAAGGCTATGAAGAAAGATTCCAGCTCAGTTATAAAAGGTCCAGGTGCACATTTGTCCTTGAGTCACTAAAGCTAGTCCTGCTTAGAGGAGTAAGGGAGGATCCTCTGGATACCTTACATATGATAGCAAGAGGATATGTCTACCAATTACCCCATGAGGATATTAAGACTGTCTTTAGAAACCATTCTAGGGCAGTCAGCAAACAGGGTAGGGGTAGTCAAATTATGTCCAGTACATCATCCTCCAACTTATCCATCAAGGGTGAAATTGGACATATGCTGGAAGATTTTGAAAAGTGATATGCTGCAAACCCTTGCCCTGCAATTGGACACCATGAACATCAAAAGGAAGCAGGAGGAAAAAAAGAGAGACTTGGCCATATTTTATCATAGATGCACCAGGAGGCATCCTAGGAATGAATGTCCATTGAACTGTATTAAGATTTTCTCAGTCTGTGAAGAAAACCACTCCACAGACAAGTGCCCTTCTTTACCTAGACTCAAAGCTATATATCAAGGAGCTAAAGGGGTCATTGAGCAGCTTTGCTACATCAACCAAAGGATACCTCTTGGGCCTAGACCATACCAACAAGGTATGCAAGGGTCATCCCATGCATATTACTACCCCAACCAAGCCACAACTATACCTTCTTGGGGACCCCCTGCTCATCCCTCCTGGTCTACACCCCCTCCTTGGTCCTATACATCTCAGTATCATTCCCAACCAGCCAACCAATCATTTCAACCTTATGTTTAGCCACAACATCAGTGGAATACCCCACCCCATGGGTGGAAGCCCCAATTCAACAATGTTCCAACCCTATTGCCTCCACCACCTACCCAACGACAACTCATGCACTTTGCTCCACCCAAGCAACCTCGGATGCCTGCCCAACCAAATCTAAACTCAAACAATAGGCAAGCTCAAAAAGTATACAATGGGGAGACATCATACCCAACTTATGCTGTAGAAATCCAGGAGATCAACCTAAGGTCTGGGAGAATTCTCCCAGACAACTAATCTCCCTCTCCACATAGGGAGGTTGAGGAAGAAAGAGAGGAAAAAAACCTTAAAGTAAATCCACCCTTTCTTGAGAGATTAGCCCAACCACTCTAGCCTACCCCAGAGGAAGCTGAAATTCTAGGAGAATTGAAAAATCTATGTGTAAAGATCCCCCTTCTCCAGGCAATCAAAGATGTTCCCATTTACAATAAATTGATTAAGGAGAAGTGCTTCAAGCATCCAGGAAGAAGGAAAAAGGATGCCCTTACCATTAATGTCATTAGGTAGCTGTCTGACTTAATGCTGGGGCAGGTAATATGTCCAAAATATTTAGACCTTGGAAGCCCTGTAGTAGATATGCACATCAATGGCACCATTTTCCCACACACTCTGATTGATCTTGGGGCTACCATTAATGTGATGACTAAGGACAACATGCTCAAGCTCAACCTCCAAGGGTCATTGAGGAAGACCACAACAGTTCTGCAACTTGCAGACCGTTCTAGAGTCACCCCTGAGGGAATTGTTGAGGATGTGATGGTATCCATTGACTCATGGGAGTACCCTGAATATTTCCTAGTTCTCCAGCCTAACGCTAAGATTACTAGTTACCCTCTCATCCTTGGGAGGCCATGTTTGGTCACAAATGATGCTTACATTAGATGCAGAGCTGGGAATATGACCATCAAGAATGGGCATATGTCAAAACAGTTAGTCCTATACCCTCCTGCTCAACCTACTCTAGAGCATGATTTACCTTTATGGTTGGAGGAGGAGGAAGAAGATGAGGTTTATTTTTCCCAACTTTATGCTTTGGAAGCAACCATAGGAGGAGGACAACAAGATGAGGATGACTTAATTGAACACTTGCTCCAAAGTCCAACTCCTAGTTCATTACCATTAGAAGAAGAAGTAAGGGAAACCCAGAAAAATCATCCAAGTGACTTATGCATGGCCAATTCCAACCCACTTCGTGTCAAAACCATAGAATTTGGCTCAAAGAAAACTTTGAAAATTAATCCGTCTCTTTCTTCTTTAGAAGAGGAAAAGCTATGCAACATGTTGAGAGAAAACCTAGAAGCCTTCACTTGGAGTTACAAGGAAATGAAGGGAGTAACCCCTAAGTGTGTACTCACCACATATACATAAAAGAAGGTTGCAATCTAGTCAGGCAACCACAAAGGAGGATGAATCCAACTCTTAAAGACATAGTCAAAGAAGAACTACAAAAAATGCTAGATGCAGGATTCATTTACCCTATCTCAAATAGTGAGTGGATCTCTCCTTTAGTGTTAGTTCCTCAGAAAAATGGTAAGTGGAGGATTTGTGTTGATTATAGGGAGTTGAACAAAGCCACAAAGAAGGATCATTTTCCCCTACCCTTCATTGACCAAGTGCTAGATGGCCTGACAGGGAAGAAGTTTTTTTTCATTCCTAGATGGATTCAGTGGGTACAACCAAATCCAAATCTGCTCAGAAGACCAGGATAAGACCACATTCACCTGTCCTTGGGGTAATTTTGCCTATAGAGTCCTTCCTTTTGGCCTATGCAATGTTCCTGCCACTTTCCAGAGAGCATTCTTGAGTATTTTTGCTGAATTAGTACATGATGCTATGGAAATCTATGAGGATGATTTTACACCTTATGGCTATGATTTCCAAGAAGGCCTGACTAACCTAGGCAAAGTGTTACACAAATGCATTGAAATGAACCTGTCCGTCAATCCAGAAAAATGTGAATTCTTAATGACTGAAGGGATTGTACTAGGTCATTCAATATCTCAGCAAGTTCTGCAGGTGGACCTAAACAAAATAGCAATCATCCAAAGGGTCCCACCTCCACAAAATTAGAGAGATGTTAGGAGTTTCTTAGGGTTAGATGGATACTACTGAAGGTTCATAAAGGACTTCAACAAGTTGGCCTCTCCTTTTTTTGTGTTTTTGGCTGAAGATTCTGAGTTTATATGGTCAAAGAGTTGTCAGGAGGCCTTAGACATTCTAAAGGGTAAGCTAACCACTGCACCAATCCTTAGAGGCCCAAACTGGGCCCTCCCTTTTCATATTCATGTTGATGCCTTACACAAAGCCATAGGAGCAACTTTAGGTCAGGAAGAGGAGAAATTGACCTATGCCATCTATTTTATCAGTAAGAACCTGTTAAAGGCTAAGTTAAACTATACTGTGACCGAAAAGGAACTCCTAGCTATTGTGCATTCATTAAACAAATTTAGGCATTACATTACAGGCTATCAAACATTTGTGCATACTGATCATGCCACGATCAAATATTTAATGAACCAACCAGATGTGAATGCTAGAATTATAAGATGGTTTCTTTTATTACAACAGTTTGATTTAACTATTGTTGATAAGCCTGGTAAGGGAAATGTTGTTGCTGAATTTCTATCTATGATGAATCTGCCTATAGGTGAAGAAGGAATGGTGGATGACCATTTACTAGATGAGCATTTGTTTGCTATTTCAGTTCTCTCCCATGGTTTGCTGATATAGCAAACTATTTGGTATCAACACAATTCCCACCAAATTTTCCCTCCAATGAAAAGAGCGAGATAGTTAGGAAGAGCACCCCCTTCACCTGGATTGGGGGCAATCTATTCAAACTTGGCCCAGATCAAATCTTAAGAAGGTGTATAGGGGAAGAGGAAGTCTTTGACATCCTTCTTACCTATCATGATGGGCCTTGTGGAGGCCACTTTGCAGCAAAGAGAACATCATTCAAAGTGTTGCAAGCAGGCTATTATTGGCTTACTCTTCACCAGGATGTGAAAAGGTACATTAGTCAGTGTGATTGGTTCCAGAGGATGGTAAAGCCTACTCCAAGAGATGAAATGCCCCTACAACCTCAAGTGACTTTCGAGCCATTTGACAAGTGGGGCATGGACTTCATCAGGCCTATCAACCCTCCTTCAAAGCAAAAACAACACATCATTGTGTGCACTGATTATTTGACTAAGTGGGATGAAACCAAGGCAATTAAGGCAACAACAGAAGAGAAGGTGGCTGAGTTCCTAAGGGAGAATATATTCTACAAATTTGGGTACCCTAGAGAGCTAGTCATAGACCAAGGCAGCTAGTTTACCTCCAGCATGATTGAAGAACTGCTCAGCCATCACAAAATCAAGTATAGGACCTCAACTCCTTATCATCCACAAGCTAATGGGCAAGTGGAGGTGACTAATAGGGCACTGGAGAAGATTTTAACCAAGGTAGTGAGCAGCAGCAGGAAGGATTGGGCAAAGAGACTAGTTGAGGCCACCTGGGCCTCTAATAGAACATGGAAGACCACCACTGGATTTACACCCTATGAGCTAGTCTATGGGAAAAAGGCTTTGCTGTCCATTGAGTTTGAATATAACACATTGAGAATGGCAGCCAAACTAGATTTAGATATTAGTCATGCACAAAAAGAAATATTGTTAAATTTGAATGGCTTGGATGAATTCAAAATGAAAACCCTCCTACATACAGAGATAGTTGAGCTTCAAAGGAAGATCTGACATGACAAACATATTAAGGAGAAGCAATTTCAAGAGGGAGACCAGGCATTGTTATATGACTCTAGGTATACAGACTTCAAGGGAAATCTAAGGACAAGATGGCTTGGACCTTATGTGGTGGAAAGATGCCATGATAATGGTTCAATGGAAATCATAACTATAGATGAAGAAGCCATTCCATTGCTTGTTAATGGACACCGATTGAAAATGTACAAGAGGCCTTTATCAAAACAAGAGTTCATTGAAAATATCAATAAGACAGTGATGATGGTGGAGCAAGTTCTAGCTCTTCCCTCATTAGGGCACTTATAAAGAGAAAAAAATAAGGATTCATGTGAAAACCTCATGAGGTGGCCCAAGGATGAGAAAAAATGAAAAAGAGTAAGAAGATCCCTGGGTGAAAACCTTCCTGAGGTGCCTAGGGCAGATATCTAGGGTGAAAACCTCTCTGAGGTAGTCTAGGTGTTAAAAAAATAATATAATAATAAAAGAAAAAAACATAATTGTTATTTGCAGGTGGGTGAGAAAGACAATCAAGGAGCAAAGAGAAGATCCAAAGGGAACCTTGCCTCACATATATTCATCTCCTCCACTCCTTACCATGCATCCCTCCATCAATTCCATTGTTTTTCACATCATTGCTTCAATTCAGGTGAAGATTGTGTTTTCTACAGGTTCCCCTGAATGGTAGATTGGTTAGGTCCCCAAAATTCATACTAGACATGATCTAACCAATCACCTCAATCATTACCATCATCCCTGCATCCACACACGCTTATATTCCCTCTGTCCATTCATTACAACATCCTCACAACACTAGCCAAAAACATGATCAAAAAACTCTAAGGGAATCACCAAACATTGCCAAGTGGTAATCCAGGAGCTCCACAACAACAACAACATTAGATCTTCAGTTACAGACACCTGCAAAAGCTAATAAACCATCAACAGACAATAGAGGAGGAAGAAGAATGACCATCATCAACACCTCTGATCTTTGACAATGACAACATGGCATCAAGACCACAGGTAAGTATCCCACTCACTCAATCATATGCATCATTTGATCAAAAGTTGTAAAGGTTAAAAGGTAGTTGGTTTATAAGTGAAAAGGCAAAAAGGAAATTATTTAATAAGTTAAAAGAGAATGCAATAGTCGATAGATACAATATTGTTATGGCAACCATTTGAGAATGCTTAAATAATTAAGACTTGGGGTAGAAACATCAGTTTACCAAATACTCAACATACCCTATTTATTGATGCAATCACTCATAAACTCCAATAGCAAAGTAAAGGAAGGGAATTCCCAACAGTTGGCTCACCATGGTTTGATCAAAATCCTCATTGAGCATGCCCTCCAAAACCTCATGATCCCTATAACATGGTCAGTCTTCAGAAACTTACTAGCAGAGGATGAAATCAAAACCCTCACCTATGATGTTAGTCCTTTTGTCAGGGAGGAGGAGGCAAAACAAGAAAAATAAGATACAGAGCTAGATGGGGATGAGATGGATGAAGTAGAAATTGATATAGATGAACATGATGAAAGAGAACACAAGGAGGATGATCCTGAAACAGAGGAAGAAATGAAGGATGAAACTGATGGAGATGAGAAATAATGGCTGTAGGAAAAGGGAAACCAACTAGCATATATGGCCAACCTCTCCTTGGAGGCCATCCAATGTAGGATGCCAGCTAGAATCCTATGCTCTTTACCTCAGAGAATAATGGCTACAATTCCAGATTAAAACACTAGCACAAAGGGGCGCCATGCCATTTCAAGACTGCAACCAGTTTATTGATCTTTGTGATCAAAGTGCATTAAAGGATAGGGCCAAAATGGCTGAGTTTTATTTGCACAACATGGCCCTCACAAAAATGAATATTTGGGATCCTAATGCAGAGCTAGGAGATCTAAAATTAATGGCTTTGGCATCATCGATGAACCATGAGAAGTTAGGGGTTGCAGAGATGAAAATAATATTGGCTAGAGAGAAAAATGAACCTCTTTTCATCAAAGCTGAACAATCAAATTCCATGGCCCTAATCAATACCCATAATCTAATTGAAAATGGTCCTCAGCTGGCACTTAGATATCTTACTGCCCAAGTGCAAGCAATTTCACATTTTGAGGATATGTTTAGGCTGCTAAGAGATGATAATATACATGCATGCTAAAGGAGATGGAACACACTGCCACACAACTTGAAGACCAGAGAATATCACTTCCCTTAAAGGTTGAGAGAGGCACTCAACAAGAGACCTATGTATAAGCAATCAATGCAAAGGTTGAAGGTCAATTGGATAGGCCTAAAACTCAGTCCACCACTACTTCTAGAGATGCTAGAAGGGAGAAAAGAAGAAGAGGAAAAGAGATAGTGGGAAGAAGTATAAAGGAAAGCAAGCTTCTATAAACAAGAAGAAGAGACCACAAAAGAAGCATGGAATTTCAGAGAGGCTACCGGATCCATGAAGGACATGGACATTGACTAAGTTGCTCAGAGGATGAACAACACTTTCAGTGGGGGGTGATGATGAGCCTCATCATTGGGTAATTATATGGACCTTAATTGGCCTTAATTCACCTCCTAGCTTAGTCAAACCAACTATTCTCACAACTTATTGCATACTTTTGATTATATTTTGTTTATAAGATGAGTTTGAGTTGGATATTTTTCTTTGTGGTCTAATGTGCATGTAATGTAGAAATAAAGGATAAAAGCAAGGAAAATGCGGGAATAAAGGGTAAAAGCAAGGAATTGTGGCAAATACCTTGGTAAACACTCGAATAGGACAAGGGAGAGTAATTATAGGAGGTAAATCCTCCTCATTTACTACCCCTCCATTCGAATATTTCTCCATCATCTCGGAGTGCAAACAACCATCACTATGAGGACTAGAAGACAACTGAGCAAGTGAAAAGGGCAGAAACTAGTTTTTCTTGAGTTGGAGGCCAAGCCTCCCTAATGGGAAGGAGGTCGTTAGAGACTTCAGATGTATAAATAGAGAGGCTTAGGACCTCAGTAGGATTGGGACTTCTATTGTAAAAACCCTGCTTTATTTTTGAGCTGCAAGACTTGTGACAGTTCGTTCCGTAATCCATGGTTGTTGGCTTATATGTGCTTGACCCAGCTTCAGAATAATTATTTAGCCAAACAAATCCTACAGCTACCAACCCTTTTGGCAACAGCTTGCAAAGCGCAGACTAAGGTCTCACCTGAGGTAGCAGTGGAGGGTGACGGAACCAGGTTTCTGCACCTTGGGGATGTTTTGGATGTGGTTTGGGGCTTGCGCACTGTTCTGCAGTCTCGTGCTATGCTAGATCCACGCAGATCAGAATACCATTATTGCGTTTATTACATATTGAATAATTTATTACTGGTTTGATCTAGTTAAAACAGTCTTTAAGCAAACATTTATTACTTTGGGTTACTTCACACATCAAGATTAATCCAGTTCACATGAATTCAACCGTAGCAAATGAAAAAATCATAACATTTCATTTATCATAAAAGAGTAAAGTCGCAACCAACACATAATTTAGAAGAAACTTATATTTATTATCAATCTTCAACAATACATCCAGATCCACCCTATGCACTCAGCTGCAGGGGTCCGCGCACACAGCTGCAGATTTTCCAGTCCTCTGCGCACATAGCTGTAGAGCCTCTACCTTCTACCCCACTCCCTCGACTCAGACTTACAGACGCTTTCAAACTATTTCCTTTCAGAACCCATTACATTCCATCTTCCAAAAGAACTACTTTCCCTCATAGAAACCCGCTCTATTTATACTTTCCCTTGGCCCGCGATCCCTCTGTGGGCCGACTCTATTACTATTTCTTTACATTATTTTTGGGCAGACTACCCTTTGCCTCAACCTACTATATTTCACACTTCGTGCTTTCGGCAGGGTCTTTTACCCTAATATTACCCAAAATTTCGTGCTTCGCACCCCATATTCGTTTCGCGGGGCTTGCGCTACCCAACAGTCCCTCAACACAATCATCGTGACTCATCCTGAGTCACTCACTGGCATGGCTAGACGCTCAATATTGGCTTTGCAGTTCACCTTTCATTGAGTGGCACTCGTCATCGAGCTGCTCCTACTTTGTCTCCTGCAACGCTTTTCCGGCTTCAGTGTTTCTACCCTTTCTTTGCAACTGATGATGCTCATTCTGCTTTTCTTGGTTAACATAGAACACTCCATCTGAGGATTTTAGTGTGAGTGGGGGAGCCGCATGCAGGACCTCCTATTACCACTGTAGTCCTTTTCGACCGACGTATCTTCTCTTCGCACCATCCACTGCAACCTGTGTTGCAATTTTGCAAGACCCTGGTTGTTGTCTGCTGGATCCCACTCGTCGAGAACCATCAGAGGAAAATTAGTGATTGCATCTCCACCCATGGTTTCCGTCTATCCATCCTTTTATTGTTCTGTTGTAATGCGCCATCCTACCCCTAGGCGGGGCGACAACATCTAGACCAATTCTACTTCGCATTCCTTGTTTTCTGGTACATCCCCTGCTAGTAATACTACAGCCTGCAGGATACCTGTAGCAGGCAATACCAGATTCCTTAGAGATTCCTGCCCCCCTTTTGGCTAGATTACTACCTTCGGGTGCTTGCCGGGTGCAGAGATGCTGCACAACTCCATCTATATTTCCAAAGCGTAGGTTGCCCAGTGGATTCTCCATGGTGATTTATAAGCCATGCGAACTTCAAATGCCCAGATTGCTGCTCGTTCCAGCTCGTGTAACCTTCCTGTGTGAAATGTGTGGTCGATCATTTCATATCTGGTTCGTACTGTGGCTCTTAATTACCCATCACCCACTCCCTTTTTCCATAATGCAGCCATCTTGTCATGAACAATGGTATTATCGATCATCATTCGTTGGAGCGGCACACCTGCATGGCTCTGTTCACGGAACCACACACCTAATTGTTGGCCAATTGTACACGTACCCTAATATCGACACATCTTTTCCTTAGACTACTTTATCGTTCCTCACTCTCTTTCAATTGGTCGAAGCGGTGAGACTCTTCATGGGATGGTTAGTCAGGTGGTTGGCTTGCTCGTACAGAGCTTCAGGCGACTGCCATTCACTCTTCCCAGGAAGGGGTCTCTGTTGAGCTTAGCCAGCTGAACTGCACCCCCATCAGTTACTTCTTTAACGACATAAGGCCCCAACCAATGCATACGGAGTTTACCTGGGAATTTCTCGAACTTACTGTCATATAACAGTACGAGGTCATCCTTCTTGAACATGTGCACTTTGATATGGTGATCATGCCATGCTTTCTCACGTTGTTTCTGTACCTGCTAATGAAATACCACCAGAAATCATTCTTCGTCCAGTTTTTCAAGTTGTACGAGCCTTTCCTCCAAAGCCCCACGATCTGCCATTCCTGTAGCTGCCACAATCTGTAGGCTAGGCACGATATATTCCATAGGCATCACTACCTCCTTACCATAGACTAGTCGAAAGAGTGTCTATCCTGTCAACTTTTTGCATGTGGTTCGGTATACCCATAGCACAACAGGGATGTGCAAGTCCCGATCGTTCCGTCACGCATTGCAGATCTTAGTCAGGGCGGTTTCCAAAATTTTGTTGAATGCCTCAATGGTCCATTTGCTTGCGGATGGTATGGCATGCTCTGTTGGTGATATATTTGGAATTCCTCAGTGAGTGCACTGATGGTTTCGTTCAAAGAATGTGTTCCTCGATCACTCATGAGAATCTTAGGACACCCAAATCTAGTCAACACATTCTTGAACAAGAACTTTACCACTGTCGCGGTTGTGTAATCCTTAACTAGCTATGCTTCTACTCGTCGGTTCAAGTATTCAGTGGTAGTGATGATATAGCGCATGGCTGTCTTCCCTCGTGGTTCAATAGGCCCGACGAATTTGATCACCCATTTCTCAAATGGCTGTAGTGTCACCTGTGGCTGAAGTGACATTTCATCCCTTCGCGACGACTTGCCTATTCGTTGGCATACATCGCAGGCCCAACAGTATGATTTTAAATCTTGATGTAGGGTGGGCCACCATAATCCAACGCGAAGAACCTTTTGGGCTGTTGCGCGGCCTGCATAATGTCTGCCAGCATCCCCTCCATGTGCTTCGACAAGGATCTGTTCTCACACAAACTCTAGTACATATCAGTGTAATATCTCATCATGGCCCATCTTGTAGAGATGGCTGGAAATCACAGTGAAATCTGTTGCTCGTGTCACCAATTCCTTTTTTTGTTGCACAGAATACCCCTGCGGTGTAGTGCCGGTAGTAAAAAAATAGATTATACCTTCAAAGTGGCAATTCGCAATGAGCATTGCATACAACTGGGCGTCCAAGAGTCCTTCCTCTAGGTTTGTGGGTTCCTTTCCTGTCTCAATCTAGGATAAGTGGTCTGAACCCGCATTCAAATGTCCTGGTTTTACAACAACCTCAAAATCATTTTCCTGAAACAACAACAACCATCGATAGATGCACCCCCCCAACACAGGGTTATTCACTAGGTATTTTAGCGTAGAGTGATCTATATACATCTTAAAATGTCCTCCACGCAAATAGTGACGATACTTCTGGAGTGTGCACACCATCGCCAATCCCTCTCGCTCAGTAGTAGAGTAATTTTTCTTGGCTTTTGACAACCTTCGACTTGCAAACGCAATCAGGTGGTCAACTCCCTCTTCGCCTTCCTGAGTAAGTACTGCTCCTAACATGATAAACGACGCGTCGACATTAAGTACTGCTCCTAATGTGATAAACGACGCGTCGACATGCACGTCAAACTCCACATCCCATTTTGGAAAGATCAAGATAGGGGCAGATTCCATTTCTTCCTTCAGCAATTCCAGGCTTTTGTTACATTCCTCGTTCTAGCAATACATGACATCCTTTTTTAAGAATTGTTCCATTGGAGCCGTGAACTGGGCATAACCTTTTATGAACTTCTGATAGTATCCCATGTGTCCACACATAACGCGGAGCTGTTTGACACTGCACCGTGCTTGCAGACCTAATATGACAGTGATCTTTGTTGGATCCACCATCTTGCCTTGCCTACAAACTACGTGATCCAGCAAGTTCCCAAAAGGAACAAGGAACACACACTTCTTTAGATTAAGCACAATCTAGTGTCGATGATAGGTATCCAACAGTAATCGTAAGCTCTTTGTATGTTTCTTAACTAGGCGAAAGATGGTCCAATCGTCAAGATAGACTTCCAATAATTTATGTATGAATTCCTTGAATGCAACTACCTCAATGCAGGAAAATATTGCCGGCACGTTTTTCAGCCCGAATGGTATCACTGTATATTGAAAGCAACCCCATTTTGTAGCAAATGTTGTATTGCTTCAATCTTCCAGCGCGATCTTGATCTGATGGTATCCAGAGAACCCATCTGTAAAGGAATACGCTTCCTGCCCGCCCACATTTCCTAAGACTTCATCGGTAAAAGGTGTGGGAAATGGATCATTAACACAAGAATCATTGAGTTTCCATAGATCCACGCAGATGCAGATCTCACCCTTATGTTTCTTCTCCTGTACCACCATCAGACTTACCCAATCGGACTCCTTTACTGGTTCAATGATCCCAGCTGCCAGCATCTTGTCCAGTTCTTCTCGTACCTTTGCTTTGTATTTTGGATTCAATCGGTAAGGTCGCTACTTTACTGGCTTCGCGTCAAGCTTCAAGGTTATCTTCACCATTCCTAGTTTGCCTCGAATCCATTTCAGCTCCGTAATCTTAGTAGGGAAGAGGTCTCAATAGTCCCTGAGTAGCTCGATGACCTTTTCCATGGTAGTGTCGTCCCAGTAATCCCCAAGCGTAGCATACTTCGATTCTTCCTCTGTTCCGATATTCACTTGCTTTGTTTTTAATGGAGCTGCGACGTCTGGATCTTCTATTTTGGGGCCGCACACTTCTCGACTTCCTTTGGATTCTAGTATATTGATGTCGCGTGGATCATTTCTACTTTTACATTGTAACATTCCAAGGCCCACCTCAGTTGTCGCAACTAGTTTGGTTGCACGACTTCTTCCGGCTCAAGCAACAACATGAAAATTGCGTCTTTACTAGCTTCAACGCGTCATCCACTGTATCCATCCATTGATCCTCAAAAAGAAATGTTGACAGAAACCTTTCGCTCAAGATATCCCACTCACCTATGCCACGTCGGAGCTCTGTTTCAGTATACCAATTCCTTGGGATGACATCTAAGGTATGATAAAATAGGTGCACCCATTCTGGTTGTGGCTCTTTGCCATAGGCTTTGGTCCATTTGCTCAGATGTATGTGAGGATTTTCTCGTCCATCATATTTCTCCTTTAGTTGGAGTGCTGGCTTCCCGAATTGTATCTGCATCATGCGCTTATAGCTTTTCCAATATGTGAAAGTGCCTTCATGCGTACCCCAACATCTCGTCAGTGTCGCGCGCAAGGCCCATTTGAGTGCATCAAATCGCTGGTACTCTGGTACTGCACTCTCAAACTTCTCCAGGAATACATTTACTACTGTGAGCCCATCATATACTGGCAGCTCGCGGTCCTGATCTTTAATGCAGTATACGGATTTTGTCAGCATATTGCAGCTTGACGTAGTTGCCTCGTTCATTTTGTTCCGCCATTGCTCGTCTTCTTCCTCCGAATCATCAGTGTATGGTTCCGCGCAACCTTGTGAAATTCTCCATTCCTCCATTACCTTATCCTTTATTGGCCTTTGTTCAACAATTTGGTAGATTCAATCCAAGGCTTCGTCCTGCTTGTCGTCGCGCACAGGTTTCGTGTAGCGGGGTCCCTTGGTTGGATATAGCGGAAAAACTACGTGGCACGACTTTTTCTCAAATATCATCTCCTTGTGCTTGAAATTAATAATCCAATTCATGTTGATGGCCTAGTCTATTCCTAACAACGCGGGGTACGGGCTTTTCTCGTCCACAATCTCATTAACTTCAAAATCCGTTCTAGTGCTTGCACCATCCAGGTCTACGGTGATTCCTTGCAGCCTATCCAGGGGTAAGATCTTCTACTGATTTGCCATTCGTAATTGGATCAGAGACCATTGGAGTGGGGATTGCCGATATGATCCCACGTCTGCTTGGGCAGGACGTTTGCATCCGAACCGAGGTCCAGAATGACTTGATCCATCTCATAGTCACCAATCCGCGCTGTTAACCACATTTCGTGTCTGGTCCGCGATGTATGGCTCCCCATTTGTCGGACTATGCGAGGTTCTCCCCATCCTGTGTATTTGTTAATTACATCCTACAATCCTTTCACTACCTTATTATCGCGAAGTAACTTCGTGCAAGTTTCTATGAAAATTGTTAACATCGAGGGACCTTTATACGACTCACACTGATCTCCTTCTGAGATTGCACCGCTCCTTAGTACCATATTTACTTTAGATTCTTCATCATGTGGTTTGGCCCTTATCATCTGGACATTCTGTGTCATCGTAGGAGGTGCTGTCCTTTTGTCTCGATCTATACTAGCAGCATAGGGTAATCTAGCAGTTCGTGGTCGAATTGTTTGCAATAGGGACATGATACTCGAGTTGGATATGTGCAATCCCATGCGTAGTGTCCTGGTCCTCCACAATTATAACACATTAGCTATCCTCGACCCCTTCTTGGTCCCATTCTGCCCCGTCCTCAACCCCGTCCTTGGAATCCACCACGCGCAAATGTTGTGATTGGATTTTGACCTCGTCCCACAATGTGTATTCGATAGGCATATGCCCGCTCCACCAACATTCATCAATCTCTATCCTCATGACCCATCGATCTACAAAAGTTACAAAAGAGCTGCTGGGGGGTTTGATTGTATTTCGGCAACAGGTGGCAACCATCCGTGTTGTGTTTCCTCCTACTTCACAGATTGCGCACTAGAGCGGGGTGATCACGCTCGGCCCTGCCTGTGCCTCTGGTCATAATGGTGTTGGTCCCCACATGACGACAAGGTTTATCGCGACTGGAAAATGGTCTTTATCATGTCCATGGCCCCTACATATGATGCACCAAACTTCTTCTCGAACTTCCGACGCCTGGTCTTGTTTCAATTTTTGTATTTCCAAACACAAGTTTTGGACCTGCGCTTGTATTTTCTGAACTCCCAACCCTGGGTCCTGTACGGGGGTTTCGTGCAGCCGCATTGTTGCCTCCAACACTTCTGCTTGGGTTGAGATCCTCTGTTGTGACAAAGCTGATTTCAGGTATGGCGTTAACGATGCGATAAACCAAGTGCGGTACTGTGCATCTGTCAGGGTCATGTTGGCTTCGCGAATAGTGCTTTTTAATCTCTGATCCAGATCCCATGGGGTCTCACCAGGCATCATCTTGATTTCTTTGAATCCTAAGACCGACTAGACTCCGATTTTGGCCAGTTGAACTCCTTTTTCAACTCCATGTAGATGTCCGCTATCCCCGCCATTGGGTTGATGCCCGAATACTTCATATACCATGTTAGCACTCGGTCCTGCAGTGTGCTGACTAAGATGGATTTCTTGATATCATCATTCATTATCTGTTGTGCGTTCCATACTGAATTCAATACAAACCAAAACTTTTCCGGATCTTCACTTCTTGCTCCCTTGAATATTGGTAACTGGGTGGCGCTCGCCATTACTACTGTCCTGATCCTTTGTTGCTCTTTCCTCTAGCGTCCCCGCCTTTCACACCAGACACCCCTTAGGCAGATCCCAGTCTTGGCAACGGAACCATTTGTTGGCTTATATAGGCTTGACCTGGGTTCGAAAAAATTATTTAGCCAAACAAATCCCGCAGCTACCGACCCTTTTGGCAACAGCCCGTGAAGCGCGGATTGAGGTCTCACCCGAGGTAGCAAGCTATGGTGCTGGAACCAGGTTTCTGCACCCTGGGGATGTCTTAGATGTTGTTTGGGGCTTACGCGCTGTTCTGCAGTCTCATGCTACGCTAGATCCGTGCAGATCATAATACCCTTATCATGTTTATTATAGATTGAATCACTTATTACTGGTTTGATCTAGTTAAAATGGTCTTTAAGTAAACATTTATTACTTTTGGTTGCTTCGTGCATCAAGATTAATCCAGTTCACATGAATTCAATCGTAGCAAATGCAAAAATCAGAACAGTTCATTTATCATAAAAGAGTAAAGTCACAACCAACACAGAATTTAGAGGAAACTTATCTTTATTATCAATCTTCAACAATACACCTAGATCCACCCTCCGCACTCAGTTGCAGGGGTCTGCGCACACAGCTGTGGACTTTCTAGGCCTCTGCATACATAGCTGCAGAGCCTCTACCTTCTACTCTACTCCCTCGACTTGGACTTACAGACGCTTTCAAACTATTTCCTTTAAGAACCCATTACATTCCATCTTCCAAAAGAACTACTTTCCCTCATAGAGCCCCGCTCTATTTATACTTTCCCTTGGCTCGCGATCCCTCTGCGGGCCGACTCTATTACTATTTATTTACATTATTTTTGGGTGGACTACCCTTTGCCTCAACCTACTATAGTTCGCGCTCCGCACTTTCCAGGCTTTGCACCCCATACTCATTCCACGGGGCTTGCACTAGCCAACAATGGTTTGCATAATGAGAATGAGTTTTGTTTTAAGCCAACTCTGAGTTAACTCAGAGGGCTGAAGCTCTTGGGTTAGGACCCAACCCGAGCAGCCAAAGCTCCTCTTTACTGTACATGTATTCTAGCATAGTTTTCTATTTTTGTTCATTTTCTTAAGTAGCTTCCTAGTTCTGTTCATTTGCTTAGGTAGATTCATGGTTTTCTGTTTTATTTTCTTAAGTAGCTTCATTTTCATTACAACAATATAGCATAGATTATTCATGGTTTTTCTATTCATTTGCTTCAGTCATTGCATTTACTGTGGTTTACTTCCATTTGTGCCTTCTTTTAGTTTACAGGTTATCTAGGAGAAAACGATCACCATAAGGTTGTGCGTAGGTGTCTCGGCCTCATCTCCTCCCTCTGGGACCATGACTTGAGGAAGAGACCCTTCAACAACCCCAAAAACACAGGTTTCTAGTTCTCGCATGAGCTATGGAGTTTTATGTTCGATGCAGTTATTTGTTCATCCTCACTAGTTTTTCTGTCGTTTTTCCTTTGAAACCTCCTTCAGCACGTTCTTCATGCATCGCTTCCTCACCGTCCGATCCACAAAAAATCTTCACAATCACTGTCCGATTCATTATTTTCTCCTACTACTACCTCATGTGAAGTCTTCCACTTACTTAATGCGCTTTAATCTCCACCGTCGATCTGTCTCTTGATCTGACGGCGATCACGTCACCTCAACACTTTATGCACTTTAAACCCCCACTGTCGATCTACCTCACTTGATCCGACAACTATCACGTCACCTGATTGCCAACTAGCTTGGTCGATATCCACCGTTGATCAACCCCGCCTGATCCAACAGCTATCACACAACCTTGCGCGGATTATTGCATGATCGTTATCCACCCGAGAGCACGCGTAAAAGTAGTTTTCTCATGCCACGTGTCGCGCAGTAAGGCTAATCGTGTGAAATTTCAGAATTCTTCTTACGGCCTTGAGGGTGCGTGAGAAACTACTTACCGCCTTAGAAACTCGCTCCATCATTTCCGCACGTTTCTTTTTCTCACGATACGTTCTCTGCCGTCCATCCTCTAGTTAATCTTATCCATCCATCTCTTGACTTAATCCACATGATAAGATTTCAACCGTTCATTGCTTCATTACCCTGTTCGTCCATCTCTTGACTTAACCTCTGCAATAAGACCTCAGTCGTTCATCCTGTGCGTTCACCTTGTTCATCCATCTAGTCACTTAAGCCTTCGCGATAAGCTCTCTACCATTCATCCTGTTCGTTCATCCAATTCGCCAATATATCCACTTAACCTTCGCGATAAGACCTCAGTCATTCATCCTGTTAATCCATCTAGTCACTTAAGCCTTCACGATAAGATCTCTGCCATCCATCTTCTGTTCGTTGATCAATCCAACAGCCTCTATGCGCTACTGCGTCCTTACGTCCTCCTTTCATTGATTTCGACCTCCGATTGCTCTTCCACTTGAAAACCAATTTAGATTAAGTTTACTTTGCTTACACCTTAGTATAGTTCAATGCTTTTTACCTCTGCAACTTAGATAACAACATTAGGTTAGTGATTGTTTTAGCAATTTTGCTTAGCATAGCTGTTTAATTGGTTAATTAGGTTATGGTGTGGTTTAGCATTACACGTTGTTTTCTTCATTTCTGTAGTAGAGTAGCTCTCTCTTAGAATAGGTTTGCTCTTCTTCCATCAAATAATTAAGCTTCTTCTAACCCTATAGAAGTCTGGCTTGGAACCCCTTGGGTCTCTTGCTAGATAAACAGTGACAACAGGCAAGACCTTCACTTCTACTTGTGCATATAGCACTGTCACCTCCAAGTTTGTACGAACCACGGGTTGATAAGTAAAGTTGGTAGCTCTGGGAGTTGAAACATTCTTGTTGCAATACCTAGGTTCATCAGTAAGATGTATGCACAAGGATTCCATATTACATCCTTGTAAGCGATACATGTTCTTCATGTAAATTTTGCAAACTTTGAAACACCAATACTCGTTGTTTACTTGTCTATGTTTTCACTAATATACTATTCGTAGCCGTTAGCAACCCTTATGTAATCTATGATTGTTACCAAGGACCATGCCATAAGGTCAAACATGCTCCTTGTTAATATTGATCCAAGGATTTTATGGATTGAAAATAAACTCATAATTAAGATATATAGGAAACATATACATCTTTCTAAAAATAAAAGAGGTAGGAAAGCAAGAAAATGACATCATCATGGCAATGTAAGTTCTAATAATAAGCCATATAAATAGAATCGCTATAAATAACATTTCAGGTACCAGTGTTGGACATAGCAACAAGGAATGAAAAATGGAAATGCTAAAAATAGCATTGCTATAAATGGTATTTCGGGATAGATTCCAATTTTAGTTAGTCCCTGAACTAAAATTGAGAAGTAAAATTTGAATTTGATCTTAGCAGTTGTTTGTAAAAAAATTAATTAATTCATCTTGAGTTAATTAGTTGTAGGAAATCAAACATGAAGTCTATGTGAAGACATGCAACAGTTTCTCCATTGATTGAGGAAGTTATCCCTTGATTAAAGGAGATGAGGATGAGTTGTAATTAGTTAGCTCAATTAATTGAGTTAATTCTAGTTAGATTAGTTCGAATAGTTTGTCGAATTAATTGTGACTTCAGTTAGTTAATGCACGCATGCATGTAACTAGTGTACTTCAGATCACTGAATATTCTCTCATAAATAACTCATGCATGTCAGTTCAGTCAGAGACCCAATTGAGATCAAAGGAAGGGACAATGTACTATCAGTTGGAGGAATTTTCCTATATAGGGAACTCATCCATGCAGAAGGAATTATCTCCTTCAGGACTGCGCATTTACTTTTGAGTTTAATGTGTTGTGTGAGAGGTAAATTCACACAGGTGGCAACATTGGACCCCAGGGGAAACTGCACAAGGAAATAGGAGGCTTGGAGGACTGAAGGAAGGCACATGTTGTGTCTATTCCGTCTATGAGAAACATTGTTAGATTATACTGAGAGCATGATAGCTTGTGAGCTAATGCTTTGTGTAATCTGAACATATTACCACTTGTATGATAATACAAAGATCAGGGTTTTTAGCTGAGGCTTTCCCCAGAGAATTCTTCTGTGTTCATGTGTGATTGATTTCTCATTCTTAGTTATATGTGTTTTATTTGATCTTGCTCAAAATCGATTAAGCTTTCGTAAGTTTTTTGTAGAAGTAGATCTTGTATTTTGCTTTAGTATATTGCATAATCCGTTGATCTACAGTGGGAATTTCTACATGGTATCAGAGCAAAGGTGATCAAAGCGAAGAACATTATACAAAGAAGTTTGAAGTTCGAAGGTTGAAGTTCTTGATTATAGAATTCAAATTCTTATCACATCCCAAATTTCACCAATGGCGTTCAACGATTTAAGACTTGAGTATGCCCTTGATGGCAGCTTGAATTATATAGCTTGGAAGGATCACATGGAAGCAATATTAGAGGACAATGGTCTAAAGGACTTCATTGATCAAGAAGTCCCCAAGCCGACAACAACTAATGCTACAAAATTGACGGAATGGAAGAAACATGTGGCTAGAGCAAGGAGAATCCTCCTGGAGGGAGTTCGAGACCACATTGTCTTGAGTCTCCATGGGAAGGAGACACTATTTTTGATATGGAAAACATTGAAAGATCTATATTAGAACAACAACGATCAGAGGAAGCTGGCGTTGAAAGACAAGCTTCAGAAAATCAAGTGTGGAAAGGGCGACACGATCTCTACATATCTGAACAAGCTCACCACCTACATGGATGAGCTTGGAAGTGTATGGATCATGACAACCGATGATGACATGGTGAGTCTTGCACTCCTCGGTCTTCCTAAGAGCTGGCATAACTACCAAGACTCGGTTAATGGAAGAGAGAAACTGCCAGATTGGGAACGACTTTGGTCGGATCTGATGTAGGAGGAGATAAGAAGAAGCACCAGAGATGGCTTTTCATCCAAGGAGGATGAAGAAAACTACGCCTTAGTGAGTAAGGCCAAGAAAGGGAAGGAGAAAGATTCTCATCCCAAATCGAGTTCTTCCCATGATGGGAAGAAGTTTGACAAATCGAAAGTGCGATGCTTTCATTGTCATGAGGTGGGCCATTTTGTAACAAATTGTCCATTGAAGAAATCCAAGATGGGATTCAAGGAGGGATCAGATGGTGAGGCACTAGTGTCATAGTTTGAGTTCACTCTCATCACATGCATGGTTTCATCCATGGTGGGATGTGGTTGGTTTCTTGACAATGGAGCTTCATTCCACATGATCGGCGATAAGAGCTTGTTCAGTACCTTGGAGGAGAAAGATCTTTAGATACTCATAGAGATGGGTAATGATGAAAAGTATAGTGTCTCAGGAGTAGGCATATTTGTGTTTTAGAGGGAGCATGGAGCTTTCGTTACCTTGACAGATGTGAAATATGTGCCAGGACTGAGGAAAAACTTGGTATCGATCATAATGCTGGAAGACAAAGGCTATGATGTAGTCTTCAATAAGGGAAAGGTTTTCCTTAGACATGTCACCACGAGACAGGTGAAGCAGATCAGTTCACGAGTCAAGAACCTGTATGATCTTGAGGTTCAAGATGCATGCAAAGCCTTGAGGAGTAAGGCAACTGTTGGAGACTTGGTGGTAGAGAGGGAGAGTACATTACCTCTTAACATGCAGCGCCAGAAGAAGTCTCAGACAATTGTGAAGGAGCCACAATTCGTGAAGCAACTTCAGGAGGTTGTGGAGCAGCCACAACTGGAGAAGTCGAGAGGAGATCGAGTGGAGGCATCCACTCATGCAGAGACCTCCAGTAGGGGGAAATTTCAAGCCAAGTGGGCAGAGGGATCACATGCATCCATACCTCGAGGTCAGGGATGTGGAGTGACAGTCCCAAGAAGGCTGGAATAGGGGCAGGATCATTGAGGTACCCAACCTCTGTGATTAGACCTTGCTATGGGAGCCTCGACGAGAAGTAGCAGGACTGGCTGAGTGGGTAGAGGCAGATGCAGATGGAGCGGCAGAGAGAGCTACAGTGCAAGAATTCTAAGACAGCGCAGAGCTAGCATGCTGCAACAATGCGAGAGGCACAAGAGTGTTACACCAGTGCAGGATGGCACAGAGAGGTGTGCAACGGTGTGAGATGCATGGAGTGTTGCAGTAGATCAGAGGTCTCAGAGGGACCACTTGTTAGCGGCAAAGGGAGATTCAGCATCAAAGGGTGTTTCTAGCCTAATAGGGAGGTCAATTGGGAGATTTTTTTTGTTTCTAGAGTTGTTGGAGCAACAACACATGGGAGAAGTGTTGCATGCATAACATTCCAAAGGTTCAGGATCGAGTTCGAGTTGAATGCCTTTCTTGTTGAGAGGGATTGTTGAAAATGGCAACAAGAAATGCTAAAAATAGAAATTCTATAAATAGCATTTCAGGTACTAGTGTTGGACATAACAACAAGGAATGAAAAATGGAAATGCTAAAAATAACATTGCTATAAATAGTATTTCAGGATAGATTCCAATTTTAGTTAGCCCCTGAACTAAAATTGGGAAGTAAAATTCGAATTTGATCTTAGTAGTCGTTTGTAAAATAATTAATTAATTCATCTTGAGTTAATTAGTTGTAGGGAATCAAACATGAAGTCTATGTGAAGACATTCAACAGTTTCTCCATTGATTGAGGAAGTTATCCCTTGATCAAAGGAGATGAGGATGAGTTGTACTTTGAGTTGTAATTAGTTAGCTCAGTTAACTGAGTTAAGTCCAATTAGATTAGTTCGAACAGTTTGTGGAATTAATTGTGAGTTTAGTTAGTTAATACATGCATGCATGTAACTAGTGTACTTCAGATAATTGAATATTATCTCATAAATAGCTCATGCATGTCAGTTTAGTCAGAGACCCAGTTGAGATCAAAGGAAGGGACAATGTACTATTAGTTGGAGGAATTTTCCTATATAGGAAACTCATCCATGCAGAAGGGATTATCTCCTTAAGGACTGCATAGTTACTTTTGAGTTTAATGTGTTGAGTGAGAGGTAAATTCATAGAGGTGGCAGCATTAGACCCCAGAAGAAGTTGCACAAAGAAATAGGAGGTTTGGAGGACTGAAGGAAGGCACATTTGTGTCTATTCAGTCTATGAGCATCATTGTTGGATTGTACTGAGAGCAGGATAGCTTGTGAGCTAATTCTTTATGTAATCTGAACATATTTCCACTTGTGTGATAATACAAAGATCGAGGTTTTTAGCTGAGGCTTTCCCCAGAGTATTCTTTTGTGTTCATGTGTGATTGCTTTCTCATTATCAGTTATATGTGTTCTACTTGATTTTGCTAAAAAACGATTAAGCTTCCACAAGTTTGTTGTAGAAGTAGATCTTGTATTTTGCTTTAGCATATTGCATAATCTGTTGATCTATAGTGGGAATTTCTACAAAAAGTACTACAAAGAATGAATCAAATAATCTAGATTGACTTTCAAACCTAATCAAAACACAAAATCAAAAGTTAAAAATGACCCTTACGGTATCACTATCAAATCATTAATGATGTCAAACTATTCATATTAGAGTGAAGAATCTCTATCTCTTTCTTCCACTTAAATCACACTCCAACGATCCTACATAATAGTTCATAAAAAATGATGATAAGCAATAAATTAGTAAACACATAAGAGATACTATATTTAAATTTTAAATTGGGTTATTAACAATGATCTTTAAATATTAATAAGAGGTTTTAAGAGATTATGATTGTTTATATGAAATTTATATTCATTGTGGTATAACTTAAATTTTAAGAGATTATAGTTGTTTATATGAAATCTATATTCACTGCCATATAAATTATAGAGTACAAACTTTCTTCAAGGAATATTAGCAAGTCAATTTGTGACGAGACACTCAAGCATAAGCAAATATATTTTTCCATTACTTTTAATTCGCTAAAATTTTTCCATTACTTTTAATTCGCTAAAATTTATTATAATTGGTTTTTTTTTTTGATAAAATTTACTATATTTAATGCATGAGACATTGGTGGTGTAAAATTTCATTAACTTTAAATGTTATAATTGAATTAAATTTCTTTATCCTTCACTCATAATTTTCTATTCAATGCTTTGTTATGTTAGGATAAGTATTTAAGATGGAAACCAATAATATTTAAAGTGAATATTTGTCACTGAAAACTTATATAAAGAAAAATTATTTAATATTTAACTTTCTTTTTAATTGATTAAATACATTTGAATATTTAAATACTCCATTTTCCCAAATAGTGATAATGAAAAATTAATTATAAAATATTTAATTATATTTATCATAAAATAATTTAAATATAAAACTTAAATTATTAAATGTTTTTTTACGTTAATTTTTATAAATTTTAAATAAAAACATCATGAAAAATTTAAATATATACACAATAAATTATCAAACAAAAATTTAAAATATTTATATACAAAAATAATCAAACTATGAACCAAAGAGAACATTTCAAATATATCATGCACAATCGACCCCATTACCTACACCATTTGGATGCAGATATTATTTAAAAACTAAAATCTGTAAAATCAATAATATAATTTATTTCCTAAAATGAAAATAATTTTTTCCCTTAATAAATTGTGTTCCAAAAACATCATCCGTTGCGGTGTCAAAATTAAGTTCATACTTAGGTTCATAGGTAATGGCTTTTCTTTTACCATGTATGGTGTGAACATGGGATATTAAAAGAAAGTTGGGTTTGAATACCCAATTGTAAATATGAGCATATGTATAATTTGTTTTATTAATTTTGAAATTCAAAATTCAATTTATATATGAATACTCATCTCCATTTTATCTAAGATTACGATAAATCCTCTCTTATATTCAAGTCAATATCATTAAACAATTTTAAGAATTATTTTGTGAAGTATTTTAAGAATTATTTTGTGAGCTATATGTAATAACAATAAAATTTTAATAATTAATTTTATTAAACATTTTTTTGAAAAGAATTGTGGTTTTGTTAATAGATTAAAATTGCAATTTCTCATTTACTAAAAAGCATATCTATAAATTTTCTAATAAAATTTCAAAAAGTCAACCAAATCACGTGACAAAATTGTCTCACCTAACAATCTAGATAGATACAAAATAGTCTCTAACTTAACTTGCATATATTTAATTCTTAATATAGGTTTGAAATATATCTGGCTAGTAAAGTCAATATGGATAACAAATAAATTACCAATAACTCAAAATAATTTCACACCCATTTACAAATATAACCCATGTACATATCGAACCAGTTGTATTTATAAAAAAAAGTATCATCTGCAAATGATCTCAATACGCTGATGCTTGATGTCACAAATAAGAAAAAAATATGTTCATAGTTTGATGATTAACCATCCTTCGAATACAAATATGCCAAAGTCCAAGTTATTTCATTCCCTATAAACACGATGAGAAGAAATATGGTTAAATAGGTCTGTAATTGATTTGATCTTTCAAACACAAACCTTAATAAAAAATATTCTAAAGCACCAATCCCACTCATCCAATTGATAACTATAATGGAATCTTTGAAAATTTGTAAAAGTTTTGAATCCCTTTCTCTATCGTTAATGGGAGAAGGAGTTTCCATGCCAGAAATATAACAAAGTTATTAACTCCTCTTCCTAGACTAGCCTTAGACTAGCTTTAAACTTTAAGCAAGGAGCATTCTTTAAGAATAAGACACCACCCACCCTAAAAACTTGAGAGGGTCTTCTTAAGTAGCCCCATCGAAATAATTCCATGCAAATGTATATAATCTTTCTTGAACAACATGTCTAGGTGGCTTTAGGTTTTTCTACTTAAGACAATAGAGAAGATTTCTACCTTGGGTAGCACATTATATTGTTAGAGTATGTTTGCCTTCAAATAGAGTGGTGTTCCTAACCAACCAAATGCCCCATGCAATTATAGGGGGTAACAATCTAATGAGTTTTAGATTATCATTGTCACACTTCTTTAAACATTCATCCACTGATAGACCACCCCTTACCTCTTTTTAGCTAAATAAATTCTCCACCTCCTTATTGACCTATATAGCTAGGACATAATACAAACAAATAATATATATTCTCCTCTTTTTCCTTAGAAAGAGGGCACATGTGAGGGCCAAATCAACATATTTTTGTAAATTTTCCGAAGTACATTATCCTTGAGCACTAACCCCATAAATATCTAAGGCTTGAAAGGGGATTTCAATTTCCAAATAGACATAAACCAAAGCTAGTCTCTAAAGTCCTCTCCTTTACACAACATTTTATAATCTAGGTTTAGAGTATATAGACCACTTGTTGGGTTCTTTAACCATAACAACCCACCTTCAATGTCTATGATCCTTAAATGGTTGACCTTAAGAGTAGCAATGTATCCCTCCCACTCTCTTGCATCTTCACCTAGCTTTGAACAAGGTTACCTAAAAATAAGAATTATTTCCTCAAAACAAGAACTATAGAAAAAATGCCAAAAAAAAACAACCCAAAAAAGACAAAAAAATAAAGCATAAAAATTGTTTAAAAAAAATAAAATTAACAAAAAAAAATGGAAAAAAATAGTTTTTTTTCCTAAAAAACATAATTTAAGGAAAAAAATTAACACAAAAATAAAAAACAAATAAATAAAAGCAAATTGGATAATTTAAAAAAAACAAATAAATACAAAATAAAAGCAATTTAAAAAAATATAAATTAAAAAATATTTAAATCATAAAGTTAAAAAAAATGATATATATAATTTGACAAGTTGTCTATGATCCTTTAGGCTTGACTTGTGGCTTGAGGAGCCGCGAAATCTAATCTATGAAAGTCATCCAGGATTGCACCCAGCCTGGGCCACACCAACCCTAAGCTGACTGAATTCTTTTAGCATGTATCCTCCCCTTAGCACAAGACACAAACAACCCCCATGAGGTTTGATCCCGGGTCGCCTTACTGATGAGACCCATCCTCAACTGGTTGTTGCTAGTGAGACTTTGACTTGAAAAATATATTAAAAAACATTAAAAATTAAAATAAAATTAAAAAAAATAACTTATAACAAACAAAAAAATCGTTAAAAAAAGAAAAAAAACATTCGAAAAATTATTAAAATTTAAAAATAGAAAAAAAACACTTAAAAATAAAAATAAAAAAAAGCTAATTGGCCCAGGAATCGACCCTTGGCTAGGTAGTGGCTAGAAGGGCCTCGAGGTGCGCTCCTTCGGCCCTCCGACCCTACTTACTAATTCCAATAATCATCTCTCGGCCAGGCATGGTTTGAGAGCCAATTCCAGTAATAAGTCCTCGACCATGTGGGATCCGAGGGCTGATTCCAGTAAAGAGCCCTCGACCAGACAAGGTTTCAGACCCAATGATTTTTTTTTAAAATATATATATATAAATATATATAATTTTAAGTTTGTTTATTTTTTAATGTTTATATATATATAATTTTTATTTTTTTAATTATTTTTAATGTGAGTTTTTTTAATGTTTTTTAAATTTTATTAATTTATTATTTTTTTTTGTTTTTTTAATTTTTTTTTCCCATGTTTTTTTATTATTATATAAATTTAATTATATTTATAATTTTTATTTTAAGTGTTTTTTTTGAAAGTTTGGAAAAACTAACATATTCGATCATGTAGGGGTGGGAAATTGAACCAATAAATTCACATCAAGGAGTGTCTTGACACAACACTCGATCACCATCTATCCAAGACCCCGTGGACAATTTTATTGCTTTTTTAAAAATTGCTATATTTTTTATTTTTATTTTTTTAACAATTTTTTTGTTATTTTATTTAAAATTTATCTTTTTTTTGTCATCATTTTTTGATATAAAATTCATAAAATTTGATATTTTTTCTAACATTTTTTATTCAATTTTTTCATAAAAATCTTTTATTTAGCATGTCATTTTAGCGAAAAGATCTTAAAATGCGTATTTTTTTAGTTATATCTATACACAAAATGTGTGTTTTTCGCTGAGTGTTTGAAATTATTATTTTTTAGTGATAATTATTTTGTGTATTAAAGTATTAATTAATGATATATAAATTTATAAAAAATCCTAGCCTGAAAATATTAATGTTATTATTTTTTCAAACTTTGTAAAAAATAATTAAAAATTTCATTATAAAAAAACATTGCAAAAAAAAACAAAAAACACATGTTTGGAAAACTCCTAAAAAACAAACATCCTAGGACAAAAGACAACAAGAGAAATAAGTCAACTTAAAAAATGATTAAATAATCAACATTTAAAAAACAATTGTGCATATTTAGGACATCATAAAATTTAAAATGTCGAAAATATGCCTTAAAAAATATGTTGATGCGTTTCAAAATCAGCATGAAAATCATCAAAATTTAATTTTTTTTATCCACACTTAATACATTAAAAAATTTAAAGTGTCAAAAATAAGTCCTCTAAAAATGGGTTGATGCTGCATTAATACTTTTCAAAATCAAAATGAAAATCACTGACATTTAAAAAAAATGTTCATACTTGATACACAAGAAAATTTAAAGTGTCAAAAATATGCTAAAAAAAGGTGTATTATAAATCAACACTTTTCAAATCGAATAATTTGTGTGCTACCTCAAAAACACGGGTAATCGGTAAAGTTCTCATTTGATCGGTAACTATGTTTTTAGAGCATATAAATCATGTAGAAATTCTCACTGTAGATTAAAGTGATTATGTAATGTACTAAAGCAAAATACTTAATCTACTTCTACAATCAAACTTGCGGAAGCTTAATCGATTTTGAGCAAGATCAAACAGAACACATAATAGAGAAGAATATTCAATCACACATGAAATACAGAAGAATACTTTGGGGAAAGCCTCAGCTAAAAACCCCGCTATCTGTATTATCATACAAGTGGAAATATATCAGGATTACACAAAGCTTTGGCTCTCAAGCTATCCAGCTCTTAGTACAATCCCTTATTGCTGCTCATAGACAAAATAGACAACACATGCCTTCTCCTTTGTCCTCCAAGCCTCCTATTTCCTTGCGCAGTTTTCCCTGGGTCCTCCAGCTGTAACCTGTGTGATTCTCACCTCACACACTGCTCTAACCTCTGTAGAAACTGCGCAATCCTCAAGAAATGAATTCCTTCTACATGCAAGAGATTTCCTCATGGGAATATTCTTGCAACTGATCGTACACTGTCCCTGCCTTTAATCTCAACTGGGTCTTTGTCTGAACTGACATGCATGAGTTATTTATGAGAGAATATTCAATTATCTAGAGAACACTAGTTGCATGCATGCATGCATTAACTGATTGAACTCACAATTAGTTCCTCAAACTGTTTGGAACTAATTTAAATGGACTTAACTCAATTAACTGAGCTAACTAATTAAAACTCAAATACAGCTCATCCTTATCTCCTTAATTAAGGGATAACTTCCTCAATCAAAGGGATAATTATTGCATGACTTCACAAAGACTTCATGTTTGAATTTCTCCAACTAATTAACTCAAGATAAATTAATTAATTATTTTTCAAACAGCTGGTGAGAGTAAGTTCGAATTTTAATTCAAGGACAAATTAAAATTGGAATATATCCTGAAATGGTATCATAGCAATGCTATTTATAGAATTTCTATTTTTGGAATTTCTTGTTGCTATTTTCAACAAATCACATGTTGGGTTCTTTGACCATATCAACACACCTTTAGTGTCTTTGATCCTTACATGGACGATCTTAAGAGAAGCAATGTATCCCTCCCACATTGTTGCATAACCCAATAACTTCTGTTAATTTCCATTCTTGACTTTATAAGGAGTGATTTGTTGATTTTTGTAGCTTGGGAGGTACTCCAAACCTTGAGGATTAAGGATTTGGAGGAAGGAGCTCCACAAATGGCCTTGTGGGCTTGAAACCCAAGTTTGGGGTTTTGCACCCGTTTATGTTGGGGACAAAACTATGGAGAGATTTCAACATGTGATGGACGAGGGTGATAGTGCTCATTGAGACAAATCTGACGCATTGAAAATCATCTGATTCTGGGTTGTCATTAAAGAGTTATGAATTTTTGAAACTTATGTGTGGGCATGGTGACACACAGTTTAGATTGACCTAGCTATTATGAGGCCTAATGACAGTTGTCATCCCACATGTGTAGCCCTTATGTTTAGTATAAATACAAGGTTAGTGTGAGGCACTATAATCCATCCAAGGGCATCAAATATCATCATACATATCTGAAATAAGGACGAGCTCAAGAAGAGGACAGAATGTAGGAATAAAGGACTGTTTTTGGAGATAAATTGCATCCACAATAGGGTCGAGGTGCTGCAACAAGACAACCACAAGTATGGAGGTATTTTTTGGGTTGTTTGTGTGAGATTAAGTGTTGATTGCAGGTCTGAATTGAGAGTTGAAGACAACCGCTTGAAGAGAGGATGTTCTAGCTTGTTTGAAGGGTGGTTTTGTGTTGGTGTTACCTCTGTTCATGAGGCCGCAAAAGACTAGAGTAGGCCACAGGCCCTACTATCCCTAGAACATGGATCCATGAGGGGATTAAGGGTTGAAAAGAAGTCTCAAGGAGCAGTGTAATAGAAGAGGAAGCGCAGGAAACAAAGCCGCAATAGTAAGGGAGATTTTGGTGGAGAAAAAAGGAGCTATAACAATGAGCTACTAGCCCTAACCAGAACCAAAATCGACTGCAGTCAAATAGACCTAAGAACAAGGAATGTATTGGTGAAGTTTTGGTTGATTTGATGTTAGGGAGGTTTTCCTAGTGTGTGGATATTATATGCAACCCGTGGAAGCCAAGGAGGGAGCGCTGATGTGGAGGTTAGAAGCCCTAACCTGTGGGAAATTTCCATAGTGAAGATTGGTGATTGGACTAGATTCACATGCAACTTGTGGGAGCCATGTTTTGGGGTTGTCTTGGGTGTTAAGAAACCCCAACTAGGAGCAAATATCGCAATGGATTAATGGGTGTCCTAGGAGAGGACTAGTTAATGGAGTTTGTTAGCAGCCATGTGTAAGGGTCTCCTAGATGTTTGGATGCCCTAACTAGGAGTAGATGCTACAATGAGTATTGATCACTCATGGTATGTTGGAGGGAAGCATGAGAATGGACCAAGTGTGAACATGGATTGAAATCTATGGTCTGATGGAGGACAACGTGATAGTGTCCAAGTTGGAGCCCATTGTGCACCATCTTGATGGACCTAGATGGTTGCTAGAGTGGCAGTTTTTGAGCTCAAGGGTTGACGAACCAGAGGAGATGCCCTAGACTAGTCCGTGGAGAAGGACTTCTACAACAGATGATGGGTAGTCCTCCTAGCTTGTGTTCATTGTGGGAGATGGACATCTTGCAGTGATAGGTGGCAGCCCTTCGTGCCATATGTTGGTCTTTGTTGGAGCAGCACAGGAAGATCATAGTGGGTTAAAATCCCTGAGTAGATGAGAAGCAGTAGTGGGAAGATTGAGAGTTGTTCACAAGTGGAGCCGTGAAGAACTTGACATGAGTCTCGATGTGTTATGCCCTTGAAGGAATAAGGCATAACTAGTGAGAAGACTGGATAACCGAGGTTCAATGACTAGATGGAATTGGATCGTTAATAGAGGCAGTGCTACAGATTGAGAGCCAAAGGACTGGGCAGGTACATGGTACAACCAAGAGGAGCTGAAAGAGCATGCGACAACTAGATGGTCAGAGTATCTTGTGGAGGGTAGATTGGTTATTGATGGATTGACACCAAGCCCCAGTTTTGTATTCTTGTACTAGTGGATATTTGAGGGCCATTATCAATGGTATGAGAGCCCTAATCTGTTGTATTATATGTTGATTAATATAATGAAGTTGGGTTGAAAATTGTAAAAAGTTTTCCATATTTTGTGCACTAGTAGATTTATTGTTGTTTATATTTTGCTATGCAAAGTAGTATCATTGTTATTCTTGGTTTGGTAGCATCAAAGATTATAATATTCTATCCTAGACCCAAGATCATGGAAAAATAACATGGTATCAGAGTGTATATGAGCTACTTTTGAGGGACACTAGATCAGAGTGTGCACAATGGAGCAACTCAAAGGGAGTTGTGGTTGTCTAGATCATGGAGTAGAGGGTTCAGCTGAAGACATGGAGATGTGGTCTTGACTGGCTTGGAAATGAGATTGGTTGGGACTTCTGGTGGATTGGTGGTGAGCCTGTTGAACAATAGTTTGTTGTAGGGAATATTGCTAATCATGGGCTTCCGTTGATTTGTCACGATTTGTTGGGACAACTCGAGGGTTTCTTTGGCTTGCACGAGATCAGGTTGATCGAGATGGATTCATGTGATGGACTACATATTGGCAGGCTATAATCTTCATTGGATCATGATGTTGCATATCTGATATTGGAGGGATTTTCACGAGTGGTATTTGATCTAGGAGGATGAGTGCTTGCAATATTGAGCCAGTGGAGATTGTGTAGGCTCATAGGGAGTCTAGCCTCATAGGGAGCAACCCTATGGAGGTTTTGGATCTTTAGGTTCAAGTGTGATGAGGCAGAGGCACTACCGAGATTGTGGGTTCATTCTATAGGGTATGTTGCAATGATGGATGCCAGATGGGCTAGTGTTGCTGGAGATGATGATGGTTCTTCCTTGTCTTGGAAGTACCTCCCTCACTAAGAGGGAGTGTTGATTTTTGTAGCTTGGGAGGTACTCTAAGCCTTGAGGATTGATGGTTTGGAGGAAGGAGCTCCACAAATGGACTTGTGGGATTGAAACCCAAGCTTGGGGTTTTGCACCCATTGATGTTGGGGACACAACTATGGAGAGCTTTCGACATGTGATGGATGAGGATGATAATGCTCACCGAGACGAATCTGATGCATCGAATATCATCCAATTCCAAGTTGTCATTGAAGAGTTAGGAATTTTGAAAGTGTTGTAGCGACTACAAACACCCTCCAAAATTTTGCCTTAGCTTTGTTTTGGAGCCTCCCTACCAACCATCCTCAGCAGCATGGCTTGCACTGTCAAGCATATAGGCTTCAAATGTTTCTCAGTATCTTATCAACCTGTGCATGTCATTTTGCTTCACTCCCCTCATAGTCTATCTTTCCGGACTTAGACCATGTGTTGGGCAAGCAACTCCCCCAAAAAATTGGGCAATTCTAGACGGGAACTAGCCTTCCCTCCATAAATTGCGCAAATTAGCTAGCCAGCTTATTGAGCTCAAAAATTGCACAAATCTGTCTGTCAGGATTCCCTCAAAAAATTGTGCAATTCTAGAGGGGAACCAACCTTCCCTCAAGAAATTTCGTAAATTAGCTTGGCAGCTTGCTGAGCTCCCGAATTGCACAGAGCATTCAGGCAGTGTCCTCTAGAAAACTGTGCAATTTGTCCCAACACTATTGCTCAACCCAGAAATTGTGCAATTCTAGGAGGCATTCACCCAAGAAATTGTGCAATCCTTCTGGGACAACTAGCCCAACTCAGCCCAGGAATTGCACAGATTTTCGTCCCAGGCTCACTGACCGATGCATGTTCCTTTAGGTTAACCGGTTTCCTCTGGGACTGAGCAAAACTAATTTGCATGCATGGAATACTTTTCCCAAGGTAGCATGCAAAGGCAACCTTAGATGTAGGGATCTATTTTTAGCAGTTAGAGGTTACATGCAATGCTCATTTTAGAAACCTCTCGCCAAGTGTCGCTTTTCCTAGATTTGTGGCCTACGCGTCATAACCTTGATTCTACCAAAACTTATGAACCAGATGCTGTAGAGCTCATTCCTCACATCAACCTTGCAACCCTGACATCCCACGTCACTTTAAGAAGTCATCGGCACGTTCAGCTTAACTATTTCGGGGTAAGCCCACTTTGCATGTCTTGCGCAACATTTCTGTTGCTTTTTGTGTTTTCACTTGTGTGAGTGTTTTCTGCTTGATTTCAATGAGCGCTTTTTGTCGTTTTGATGTATGTTATCTTGTAGAAGCATTGTTTTAGTTTTTGTTCGCATCTCACCGTTGTTGCATGCATGACACTATTTTTTCACTGACGATCGCTATTGCGGCAACTCGCTTGACACACATGCATGATTTCCTATTTTCTGAATCCTGCACTTACTGTTTGCCTACATGATCATTCACTCTTGTTTACACTCAATATCACCATGCAATCAGACTTCTCATGTTTTCAGTCGCTTGTCGGCGGGTCTAGGCTGCCTTGGCCTGGACCTTGCCTTGCTTGGCTAGCATTGCGCATTTTTGGAAGTGAAGGCTTTGCATTCCCTCCATAAATTGTGCAAGTTTGGCCCAGCACTAACCTATAGGCTTGCATTTTGAAATTCTGGGAGGCAGTGCCTTTTTGGCCCCAGAAACTGCGTAATGTAGTTTGCTGGTTTGCATGTCACTGCTGATTGAAATTGTGCATTGTGTGATTTCACTCCTTAGCAGGCCAGGCTGGACTATGCATTGCACAGTTCTAGCAGTCAGTCAGCCTCTTGACAACCTTTACTGTGCCTTGCGTAGTTTTCACAGTCAGTCTCCCTGCCTCCCAGTGAAAATTGCGCAATCTTCACAGGTAGTCGCACATGTATGTTGCATGTCAGTCCTTCAGCTTGTTTTGGTTTTCGACTGACATATTTCTTGTCATGAGTGTTGCTATGTCTAAAGTTATCACAGGTGTTCATATGCCTCTTAGAAGCACAGGTACAATGGCTTCTAGGAGAGCAGAGTCGAAGACACCATTCAGAGCACAACTAGGGATGCAGTCGATCAAGTGTCTATGAACTTTCCTATCTATGAAGACATCAAGTTGTTCATGGGAAAGGTTATCAAGATGAAATGGCAGCGACATCATAGGGAGAAACACCATCAACAACAACAGGAGGTAGCACACTAGCATGCGACAAGTGCAAGAGGAAGGTTGTTGATAGCGCAACAATGGAACAAAGTTGCATGCTCAAGTAGATCCATTTGTGATGAAAGCAACTTTGGAGATTGAGGCTATGAGGCGATGATGTGAAAAGAGGATTGCATGAAGGCAGAGCGAGAAATAGAGAAGGAGTTATAGGTGCTAAAGTGGCAACTCAAGGAAGAACAGGAGCTGCATAGACAACATAAGGATTTGTAGCGGGAACATGCATAGCATGAGGCGCAACATGCACAGACTGATGAAACTGCGCCCATACAAGTTATGGACCCCTCCAGTAGCTGGCATGGAGCAGAAATTGTGAGCAGTGCTGTCGATCACATGCAAGGCTGTTCAAGAGCATGGATTTCATTGTGTGCATGCATGCGATCCCACCCATTCGAGACACTCATTGAGGCGAAGACAAGAAGCAAGTCCGACTGGAGCTAAACATGTATTTCAACAAGTTGATGCGCACAGTCACCAACACACACTTGGAGCTTAGCACAGACACTATGCATCAACATGTTGATGGTCTATCTGCACTCAAGACGATGATGTGTATGTTATTAGACGAGTTGGACAAAGGAGCCATATCAGTTTACGCGGATGCAATGGAGGCAAAAGTTCGCTTTTAGCAGGATGTCACCTTTGAGCTCACAAGCACCATTATGGACGGCCAAGATTGGCATCAGTCCGCCACCATCGATCATCCCAAGGATGTCGAAGAGTTGGTATTCCCAAAACTATCCAAGTCTTAGTGATGTCTTGCATGGCTTGCTCAAGCCTATTTTGTCTCACATGGGTACATGTGCAAATTGTATGTAATGTCTTGTCAAGTGGAAGTTCAAGTGTCAATAGCTGAATGTAACAGTCATAGAGTAGTTGAAGAGTCATGCTGATAGATGAACAATCACAAAGGGGAAAGTCAAGGGCCACCCCACCCTTTTGCATATATAGTACCTCATAACTCATTGTATAGGCTTTTGGTCAGCCAAGCTTCCGATACGAGTATCTTAGAGAAATCTTGGAGAGTATTGTAATGAGCCTTGGCTTCTCCACAATGCAGAGCTAGTACATCTCTTTGGAGGAGAAGGCGGTAATGACTGTAACGTTCCGCTATCGGGACCCGTGGTCAATTATGGTTGTAATGTATGATTGGAACTTTCACTTCTTAATATAATAGAGCCAACACGTTTCTGAAATGTCGTATTGTTTTTCATCTATCTTGTTTACTCTAAATGATATATGTATTTGTTTACTTACGCATGTGTGTATGGACTCTTTCTGTATATGTATATATGAATCCTATTGAAATGTGCTGTTGGTTTAACCATCACTTTGGATTGTTAGCTTACTTTCCTTCTAGTTTGTGATGCATTCTTTCTTGTGTGTTCCCTTCTTAACGATGTGGTTCCACTTGTTTCCAAGGGGCGCACTCACCTCACTTTCCGTGTGTTAGAACTGTTCATTCACCCTCCTTGGCTTGCCGCGCATGTCACACCCTTTCTACCAATAGGGAATTCTTAATTTCCTTTGTGCACAACCGCAGTCAAGGCGATACTGTACGACTCAATGCTGGGATGCCTACACCAAAGGGTTTGAGGTCTAGTTGGGACTTCTTATCGGGGAGATCCCCTGACATGTCGGTGGGTCCAGCACCGTCAACATTTTGGCACTAGAAGGAGGGCTAGATGACAAGCTGTGTCCTCTCATCCTGTTTTGAACCTTTTCACATCTATCATGGATTCTATCACACTCATCCCTCCATGATGTCTTTCGCATGCTTAACCTCTCAACATCACGAGGGAGTTTTTTGATCTCTTGTCCGAATTAACATATGATGGTGAAGGCGAAGTAGCCTGACCTGAGTACTTAGAAGACCTCTATGTATTCCTTGAGAATGCACACGACTTTTATTCAAAAGAGGCTAGTTTGCTGCTATCATACACACTTCGCGAATCCCCACAACAATGGTACTAGAGTCTGCCTCCTGGAAGCATGCACTCACTTGACCAGTTTTGTGATCTCATTGAATCTAATTTCCATTATTTTGATCTAGAACCTCTTGAAAAAAATATTACAACAATATAAGGTCCCACATGAATCGCCTATGGATTTTTGGAAGCGCTTCTGTGATTTCAGTTTGAAGCTTTGAAAAGCCAAATGAAATTTCCATATCTTTGGGATAGTTTGAATGCTGTCTCAACAAATAAGTCAATCCCAAGAAGAAGTTCAAGATCAAGCCCCGCTCAGCATACTTCGGTGATGGAGATGCGTAATGATGGATAAACACGGTCGCTTTCACAAGTGAATGTCCGCCGTCCCCTCATCAAACAGCTCCACCATTGCATAGTGATGTGGGAGAGCATACACACACATCTGTTCAACCGTCACATCCTCCTGACATCGCTCCTTCCAATTTTTGTGCAAGCTTGGTTGTGAATCCATTGGGTTATCACATACAATTTGTACCTCAACCTCTATCTTTGTACTCAGATGATCCTTCGGATGACACTGTCTTGTGTTCTTCCATTCTAGACTCTACACTTGTTGTTAACGAGGATCAAGCCATCGACGGAGTTGGTGTTGCACAACCAACATGTGTTGTCATTCGTGAAGAGTATGACTGGGAGCTTGAACATCCATCGACAGCAGAGGGCCATCCCTGTCTGTCCGTATCTCCTCCGTTTTTCCTGAAATCCTTGATGATCCTGCCATCCCTGATTTTTCATGTGTATCTTTGTCCATAGATGCACCTATTGTTGATCATTCGCAGGACACATCATATGTTAGCCCATCATCTGACAACGGAGAGGACCAATCATTCATTGAAAATCCACTTGATCTTTCATATGATTTTTTCGGAAATGCAGAGTTTGAACATTCTTGGTTCTCATCTACCCCTTTGTGTGATTCATCAAACCATGAGGATGCCGAAAAACATCTTGAATTTTATGATCTTGATTGTCGTGATCTCTCTAATTCTTCATCCGATCACAATATTGATTCAACTATTGTTAATCTATCTTAGACATTGGTCTACGATGATCTATCTGTCGACGAAGCTGAAACCCCGCAGACTGTTGAGGCACTTCAGCCCGAGCTGATGGTTATGTCAGGTCCTCAATCTAGTGAGGATGGTTTCAATTCCGACCAGGAAATTGTTCAAACACCTAAGGCTCCTCATCACTCATTTGTATGCATTGAAGATCAATCTCACACACAGATAATGCTTCCTCCACTCGAACTACACGATCCCATCGCTCATGCATTAGATGAATCTTATGCAGAAAGCACACTTGTGCAACGTAAGTGGTCTACCTTTCTCACGTTTGCTTGCATGTCACAATCAAGAGAATGCATACACTTAACATCTACACACACTATAGCACAACACCATCGAAAGTCCACAGAGTGCATGTCATGCGCTTTCACTCACTTATGTTCTGTGGATGCCTTTAAACTCAGAGTGTGTTTGTCTTCTTTGTTATGTCTTTCTTGTTTGCTGGTTCACACAATTTTCTTGTTCGTGAACCATGCCTTCACCAACATGGGTCGACCAATGCGTTGGTGGCTACATTGGAATTATCACTTCATGTGAGCAGACCCATGCACTGTTAGCTTAGGAGTAGGAGTAGTGTTTGCTTTTGGTTTGTTTTCTTGCATGCATGTTTGCTTACTCACTTTGCATGTTTGTTTGTTTGTCTGCTTGTTTCCTTACTCACTTTTCTTATGCATTTAATTCTACTTTTTCTTTGTTGTATGGTTTGTTTGCTTGTTTGTGTTCGTAGGTTAGTTTCACATGGAATGTGTGTGACTCTTGAATCAAGCAAGGAAAAGTACAAGAGGACTTGTGCAGTTATCAATACTTGGTTATCTGTCGTCCTGCCTCTGTATGAAGAACTTGTTATCTTCAGTCCATGCTATGCCAATGGAAAATACATACTGTTCGAAGTGAACCTTGGTGAAAACACAACACTTGTGTGCTAACTAGTGTCACCTACTCTAGTCAGTTGTTTTTGGGTTGACCCTTGTCAGCTCAGTCAAGTACAGTAAGGTGAGGGGGAAAACCTTAGCAAGCACATTAGAGGTGTATATAAACTACTTCTCTGAAGGAACAAACTCTTCTACTCTCAATAATTTAGGATCCCTCTTCCGCCTCTGAAATGAAAAAGTGCTATGCACAATTACAAAAATGAAAAATGAAAAAGTGAAAGTGTGAAAAATTTAAAAAAATGAAAAATGAATAAGGAAAAAGAAGAGAAAGGCTTCCTGCATAGAGAGGTGATGCAATTAACTCCGTCGGGGTACTGACCAGGCTCACTAGCAGCAGAGCGATGCTTGTGTTCCTGCGTGACTCTACTGGGGTATTGTCCAAGCTTGGTGGCAGCAGAGCAACACCAGAGATGAAACTAAAACTCTGACGATCATATGACTTGTGCACCAATATACCCCTCATCCCCAATCGAAACAACTGTGTTGACTTGGCTTGGAATGTGTGTCGACCGACCAAGGGCTTGGTGGATGCTACATCTTACAATCAAGCAAGTGTGGAAACCAAGAAGAACATAGAATTGAACAGTACTTTCGGAGGTGTTAGACTTTCTTTTCACGAACAAGATCCATTCAGAGAGCTAGAGTTCTACTAGTGTGTCGCCAAGTGTTGTAGCGGCTACAAACACCCTCCAAAATTTTGCCTTAGCTTTGTTTTGGAGCCTCCATACCAACCATCCTCTGCAGCATGTCTTGCATCGTCAAGCATACAGGCTTCAGTTGTTTCTTAGTGTCTTGTCATGCTGTGCATGTTAGTTTTCTTCACTCCCCTCACAGGCTATCTTTGGACTTAAATCATGTGCTGGCCAAGCAACTCCCCTAGAAAATTGCGCAATTTTGGAGGGGAACCAACCTTCCCTCTAGAAATTGCGCAAATAAGTTGGTCAGCTTGCTGAGCTCAAGAATTGCGCAAATTAGTCTGTCAGGCTTCCCTCAGAAAATTACGCAATTTTGGAGGGGAACCAGTCTTCCCTCCAGAAATTGCGCAAATCAGCCTGGCAACTTGCTGGGCTCCAGAATTGGGTCGATCAGTTAGGTAGTCTTCCTAAAGAAAACTGTGCAATCTGACCCAACACTATTGCTCAGCCTAGAAATTGCGCAATTCTGGGGGGCATTCACCTGTTGACCCCATAAATTGCGCAATCCCTATGGGAAAACTAGCCTAGCTCAGCCCAGGAACTGTGCAAATTTTCATCCCAGGCTCGCACACCGATGCATATTCCTTCAGGTTGATGGTTCCCTCCGGGACTGAGCAAAACTGATTTGCATGCATGGACTACTTTTCCCAAGGAAACATGCAAATACATCCCTAAATTTAGGGATCTATTTTTAGCAACTGAAGGTTACATGCAATGCTCATTTTAGAAACCTCCCGCCAAGTGTCGCGTTTCCTAGATTTGTGGCATGCACGTAATAACCTCGATTCTATCAAAACTTATGAACTAGATGCTGCAAAGCTCATTCCTCACATCAACCTTGCAGCTCTGACATCCCATATCGCATCTAGGAGTCGTTGGCACATTTAGCTCAGCTGTTTCAGGCTAAGCTTGCTTTACATGTCTTGCGTTGCGTTTCTGTCACTTTTTGTGTTTCGGCTTGTGTGAGTGCTTTCCGCTTGATTTCAGTGAGGGCTTGCTATCGTTTTGATGTATATTAGCTTGTAGAAACACCGTTTCAGTTTTCGTTCACATCTCAATATTGTCATATGCATGACACTGTTTTTGCACTGACGATCGTTGTTGTGGCGACTCGCTTCATGCACATGCATGCTTTCCCATTTTCTGAATCCTACACTTATTGTTTCCATGCATGATCATTCACTCTTGTCTACACTTAGTATCACCATGCATTCAGACTTCTCATGTTTTCAGTCGCCCATCAGCGGGTTTGGGTTGCCTTGGCTCGGACCTTGCCTTGCCTGGCTAGCATTGCACATTTTTGGAAGTGAAGACTATACCTTCCCTCCATGAATTGTGCAAGTCTAGCCCAACACTTACTTCCAGGCTTGCATTGCGCAATTCTGTGAGGCAGTGCCTTGTTGGCCCCAGAAACTACATAATGTAGTTTGTTGGTTTGCATGTCACTGCTGATTGAAATTGCGCATTGTATACTTTCAGTCCTCAGTAGGCCACGCTAAACTGTGCATTGCGCAATTCCAGTAGTCAGTCAGCATCTTGACAGCCTGGACCGTGCCTTGCGCAATTTTAGCAGTCAGTCTCCTAGCCTCCTGGGGAAAATTGTGTAATCTTCACAGACAATGACACATGTATGTTGCATGTCAGTCCTTCAACTTGTTTTGGTTTTCGACTGACAAATTTCTTGTCATGAGTGTTGCTATGTCTCTAGGTATCACAGGTGTTCATCTGCCTCTCAACAACATAAGTACAATGGCTTCCAAGAGAGCAGAGTCGAAGACACCATTCAGAGCAAAACTGGGGATTCAGTCGATCAAGTGTCTATGAACTTGCCTATCTATGAAGACATCAAGTTGTTCATGGACAAGGATATCAGGATGAAATGGCATCGACATCACAATGAACAACACCATCAACAACAACAGAACGTAGCACACCTGCATGCGACAAATGCAAGTGGAAGGTTATTGATACCGCATAGACGGAACAGAGTTGCAATCTCAAGCAGATCCATTTGTGATGATGAAAGCAACTTTGGAGATTGAGGCTATGAGGTGACGATGCGACAAGAGGATCACACGAAGGTAGAGAGATAAACAGAGAAGGAGTTGCTGGTGCTAAATTAAAAACTCAAGGAAGAACGGGAGCTATGCAGACTACATAAGGAGTTGCAGCGGGAACCGACACAACAGGAGGTGCACACATGCACAGACTGATGAAACTGCACCCATACAGGATATGGACCCCTCTAGCAGCTGGCATGGAGCAATAGGGTGAGCAGTGTTATTGACCGCATGCAAGGGTGTTCAGGAGCATGGATGTCATTGTGCACATGCATGCGATGCCACCCATTTGTCACACTCACCGAGGCAAACACAAGAAGCAAGTCCAACTGGAGCTAAACATGTATTTCGACAAGTTGATGCGCATGGTCACCAACGCACACTTAGAGATCAACACAAACACTATGCATCAGTATGTTGCTGGTCCAGCTACACTCAAGACAATGATGCACATGTTATTAGACGAGTTGGACAAAAGAGCCATATAAGTGTACCCAGGTGCAATGGAGGCAACAATTCACTTTTAGCAAGATGTCACCTTTGAGTGCATGAAACCATCATAGATGACAAATCTTGGCATCAATTCGCCACTGTCGATCATCGCAAGGATGTTGAAGAGTTGGTCTTCCCACAACTGTCCAAGTCTTAGTGATGTCTTGCATGGATTGCTCAAGCCCATTTTGTCTCACATGGGTACATGTGCAAATTGTATGTAATGTCTTGTCAAGTGGAAGTTCAAGTGTCAATAGCTGAATGTAACAATCATAGAGTAGTTGAAGAGTCATGAGGATAGATGAACAGTCACAAAGAGGAATGTCAAGGGCCACCCCACCCTTTGCTATATATAGTACCTCATAACTCATTGTATAGGCTTTTGGTCAGCCAAGCTTCTGATAGGAGTATCTTAGAGAAAGCTTGGAGAGTATTGTAACGATCCTTGGCTTCTCCACAGTGCAGAGCTAGTACATCTCTTTGGAGGAGCAAGTGGTAATGGCTGTAACGTTTCGCTAGTGGGACTAGTTGTCGGTCATGGTTGTATTGTATGATTGGAAGTTTCACTTCTTAATATGTCGTATTGTATTTCAGCTATCTTGTTTACTCTAAATAATATATATATATATGTTTTCTTATGCATGTGTGTGTAGACTCTTTCTATATATGTATGTATGAATCCTACTGAAATGTGCTATTGGTTTAACCATCACTTTGGATTATCAACTTACTTGCCTTCTAGTTTGTGATGCATCCTTTCTCGTGTGTTCCCTTCTTAACCATGTGCTTCCACAAGTTTCCAAGGGGCACACTCACCTCACTTTCTGTGTGTTAGAACTGTTCATTCACCTTCCTTGGCTTGCTATGCATGTCACACCCTTGCTACCAACTGGGACATCTTACTTCCCTTTGTGTGCAACAGTGGTTAAGGCGATACCATACTACCCACTGCTAGGACTCCTACACCAAAGGGTCTGAGGTCTAGTTGGGACTTCTTATCGGGGAGATCCCCTGACATGTTGGCTGATCCAACACCCTCAACAGAAAGTTATGTGTGGGCATGGTGGCACAAAGTTTAGGTCGAGCTAGCTATTATGAGGCCTAATGACAGTTGTCAAGCCCACATGTGTAGCCCTTGTGTTTAGTATATTTACAAGGTGAGTATGAAGGATTATAATCCATCCAAGGGCATCAAATATCATCATACATATCTGAAATAAGGCCGAGCTCAAGAAGAGGAAAAAATGTGGGAATAAATGACTATTTTCGAGATAAATTTCATCCACAATAAGGCTGAGGTGTTGCAGCAAGAAAACTGCAAGTTTGGAGGTAATTTCTGGGCTGTTTGTATGAGATTAAGTGTTGATTTCATGTCTGAATTGAGAGTTGAAGAAAACCGCTTGAAGAGAGGGTGTTTTGGCTTGTTTAAAGGGCAGTTTTGTGTGGGTGTTACCTCTGTTCATGAGGCCGCAGAAGACTGGAGTAGGTCGAAGGCACTACTGGCCCTAGAAAATGGATCCGTGAGGGGATTAAGGGCTGAAAATAAGTCTCAAGGAGCAGCATAATAAAGGAGGAGGATTAGGAAAGAAAGCCGCAACAGTAAGGGAGATTTTGGTGGAAAAAAGAGGAGTTGGAGTAGTAAAATACCAACCCTAACCATAACCAAAATCAACTGTAGTTAAACAAACCTAAGCACAAGGTATGTATTGATGAAGTTTTGGTTGATTTGATGCTAGGGAGGCTATCCTAGTGTGTGGACAGTATATGCAGCCCGTGGAAGCCAAGGAGGGAGGGATGACGTGGAGGTTAGAAGCCCTAACCAGTGGGCCATTTCCATAGTGAATATTGGTGATTAGATTGGATCCACATGCATCCTATGGGAGCCATTTGTTGGGGTTGTCTTAGGTGTTAAGAAATCCAAACTAGGAGCAGATCTCACAATGGAGTAATAGGTGTCCTAGGAGAGGACTAGTTGATAGAGTTTGTTAGCAACCATGTGTAAGGGTCTACTAGATGTTTGGATTCCCTAACTAGGAGAAGACGTTACGAGTATTGGTCACTCATGGTTTGTTGGAGGGAAACATGAGAGTGGACAAAGTGTGAACATGAATTGGACATTTATGGTCTACTAGAGGACAACATAATAGTGTCCAAGTTGGATCCTAGTGTGCACCACCTTCATGGACCTAGATGGTTGCTAGAGTGGTAGTTGTTGAGCTTAAAGGTTGATGAACTAAAGGACTAGTTGAGCAGCCCTAAACTTGTGTGTGGAGAAGGACTTCTACAGTAGATGATGACAATCCTCCTAGCCTGTGTTCATTGTGGGACATGGAAATCTTACAGTGATAGGTGGCATCCCTCCATGCCCTATGTTGTTCTTCATTGGAGCAACGCAGGAATACCATAGTGGGCTGAAGTCCCTGAGTAGCTGAGGAGCAACAATGCGAATATTAAGAGTTTTTCACAAGTGGAGTTGTGAACAACTTGGCAGGAGTCTCAATGTGTGGTGCCCTTGATGGACTAAGGCACAACTAGTAAGTAGATTGGACAGACAAGGTTCACTAGTGACCAGATGGACTTGGATCGTTGATAGAGGTAGTGTTGCAGATCGGGAGCCAAAGGACCGGGCATGTAGAGGGTATGACCGAGAGGAGATGAGAGAGAATGCGACAATGAGATGGTCAAACTATATTGTTGAGGGTAGATTGGTTGTTGATGGACTGACACCAAGCCCCAGTTTTGTACTCTTGTACTAATGGATATTTGAGGGTCATTATCCCCGGTACGAGAGCCCTAGACTGTAGTATTATATGTTGATTAATATAACGAAGTTGGGTTGAAAATTGTAAAAAGTTGTCCATATGTTGTGCACTATTAGATTTACTGTTGTTTATATTCCACTGTGCAAAGTACTATCATTGTGATTCTTGGTTTGGTAGCGTTAGAGATTCTAAGGTTCTATCTTAGACTGAAGATCGTGGAAAAATAACATGATCTTGATCAACCATTTCAGTTAGAGTAAAAGATCCTTTCTCATGAAATATGTTGACCATATTTCCATTAAGTATATATGAAGCACCATACCTAACCCATGGATCAACACCTAGGTTAACCCTATTTCCTTTACCAACCTTCCACCACTCAAAATGCACATAGTTACATTCCAGATGACTAATGCATTATGATATGATTTTATAGGCTTCCTTATCTAGTCTTTTAAATTATTAGATGCCACATGTTTTTGATAAACCATTTGACAACATAGACCCTGATCCAAAATCAATCTCCAACCACATTTAGCTACTAGTGCTTTTATGAAATGATTTTATTTTGGGTCCCTAACCACCACATGTAGGAATTGCAATTTTCTTCCACTTTACGCAAATGATACTATGCTTTTCCTTGTCCCGTGAGCACATAAATTTGAAACTTATCTATCTCAACATTTGCAACAAGCTAGTCCTGATTTTTCTTGCCATAATCATAAACTAAAATACCTTAAACCACTTTGAAATTGTATTCGTTGAAAATGGAATAATTGAGATATGAATTGAAAATTTTCTTCATCCCCCTCTAAGAAGTAAACTGTGGACTTACCCACATATATAAACATTCTTGTGGTTGTGCAATATAAATTTATATCTATTTCAGTTTTTCTGCATCCCTTGGAGAGAAATCATAGAAAGGAATATATCATCCACAAAAAAGGCAAGTGTGAGGGATAAATAGTGCCATCAATTTTAATGCCTTTGAACAACCCATATCTCTTTGCATCCAATCGAGCCTTGCTCAAGCCTTTTGCCACTATGAGAAATAGTAAAGGAGATAAGGGAAAATACATGTTTCAACCCCTTGCTAGGCCTAAAAATGACAAGCATTAAACCAATTATCATAATTGAAAATGACATTGAGGAAACCTAATTTCTCACCCCAATAATAAAATGAACATTGAATCCTAAGTGGATAAGCATCATCCTCAGATATAACTAGCTGACCCTATCATATACCTTTGAGAGATCCAACTTTACAACCATCACATCTAGTCTTTTTTGTCCCGATTGTATGGAGACCCTCTTTGGTTACCCAAATGGCTTCATGGATATGCCTACTTGCTAAAAGTAAAAAATGTTCATTAAATATAAAGTTGGAAAGGCGAGACTTCACTCTCATAGCTATTACATTTGCCACAATGTTGTAAATAAAATTAATAGAGAAATAGGTCTAAATTCTCAAAAGAGGAGGGAACATCAAATCTTTAGATTAAGGATATTAACGTGGCATTGAAAGAAAATAGTAGTTTACTGGTCCTTCTAGACTCATCAACCACTCTTAGTAGATCCTCTTCTATGAGTTGAAAGAAACATAGAAGAAACTATATTGACAAACCACCATGCCTTGGGATCTTCTCCTTTTGAAAGGAATGGAGTATTGCTCACGATTCCTCTTTTGATACATTCTCCGTCAAATAAAGATATCTTCTTTATTCACAAAGTTATGGAGAAAAGAAGTTTTACCAGTTCTACAAAAATAACCCTACTCTCTACCTTATTTATCTCATTGAAATGAGGAACACCAACTTTGCCAGTATCCTAAAATCTTGTGATCTCCGACTCATCATTTTTGTTATTCTTCCAAATGGTATTATCATTATTTCTGTGAACAACATATTGATGAAAGCATTTGTATTTTTATCCCCTTTTTCTAACTAGAGGTATCTACGTTTTGATCTCCAAGCTAACTCCTTATCTACTAGAATCACTAGAGTTTGAAGCAATCACATGATGTAATGTGACTTTGACTAGAATTTGAAGCAATCACATGAAGCCTCTCTTCTTTCATGTTACTTGTCTTGTGCTTGTACATTGGGTATCTAGTCATAACCAAACTCTTAAAGGTGGAAATACTGAATAAGAGTGAGCATATTGCTTTTAATTTTAATATTTTACATTATAAATTGCTTCAACTTTGTTTGATTTTTCTCCATAACTCTAGAGATATTACAACTCAAAATTTCACACCAAATAGGAGAACAAAATTAATGAGAACCTTAAAGAGGAGTTTTCCAAAAACAAAAAATCAATTGATTTGTACAATTGCTATCAAGACCAAAATAAGATTTCTAACCTCCATTAATTCTTTTCTTGATGCCATAATTTCCGTTAATTGTGGTGAAAGTTCACTCTAGGATATTTGTATGAATTAACTTCCTATAAACCTATTGTTATTATGTTACACACAATCAGTATAAATGATAGTTTTAGATTTGATTATCATAGACATTATTTTGTTAATTTTTATTGACATTCTCATGCTAAAATATAAATCTGATGATTCTTATGTGCTTGTTGAGATAAGAAGACATCTTGCCATAAGAACAAATATTGAGTGTTAAAAAGAAAGATGAGGGCTATTCTAAATTAACAACGTGGCAAATTAAATGCCAAAAAAAATTAGAAAACAACACTGCCAATTTTTTGTTAAGTATAATGAGTGATTAATTTATATATATACATTTTTAATGAAAATTTGCTTTTTAAATTTGCATACTATTTTGTTAAAAAAATGAGTGTTTTTTGGATTTTTTCTTAATATCTATGGCCTCACATACATTTAATGATTACACATAACTAGTTTCAAATTTGCATTCTTTATATTAAAAGAAAAGCACGGTAGACTGGATATGACAATATTAAGATCCAGGTCAGCACAGTAGAGGTATTTTCACATCCAACGCTTCGGATAGAAAAGGATGATGATGCTGTTGTACTTCTTCAATGTGTAGCCCATTTTCTGAAGATATTTCCATTTGGGTAACACTGTCTTGGCTTTTGCCCCATAGAACGAGGTAGAGACCGACAAATATCAGGAGGACGCCCATCACACTGTGCCAATCCAAGAAATTCATTTCAAAATTTGCAAAAAAAATGTAAGAAGTAATGAAATCAGGATGTAATCATCCACCTACCTTCCAAGATGCAGTGTGTTGTCTAGAAACAAAGATGACAAGATATCCGAACACACAGTGGACACTGGGCTGAATATTGTAACAAATACAGGCCCTCGTTTCTGCATACACCACAACTGTAATGCAAATGCTATGCCATTGCAGATGATTCCCTGCAAATTAATTCATCTTCCCCAAATCAGTTTAACCACTGGACAAAAAATTATGTCATTCATGGCTGGAAAAATTGGGGAAGAACATCATGTATGTAGACTCACTCCAAAGATAATTGTCAAAATCCCACTCCTATCCAGTAACCAGGATGTTGGATTGATGCCTCTGTCCAGAATGATCATTAGAACAATGGTTTGGATGGAGCCCAGAATGCCAGTAATTGATGTTTGGGATAACAAGGCTGGATACTTCTTCAATGTCTCTGCCTGCACATGAAATTATGTGATCAAAAACTCAGTTGAATGAAGGTTAGAGCAAGGGAGAGGATTATTGGCTATGATCAATTTAAATGTAAGGTAGTGAGGAAACCTGCAAAATCATTGTAGCAGATAAGATCACAACTGCTGAGATTAGGTAAATACACCCTCTAATCTGTTTGCTTGAATTTCCCTTTCCCTCCTGGTAAAAGCTAACAAAAATGTTTTCCACCGAGTGTAGTGTATCAGGGTCATAGCTGGAGTTTGAATGTGTCACTATAGACCAGAGTTGACTTAGAGCAGGACCTTGCAGGAAACTCATAGCCATTGCTCCACACACACAGATCAAAGTTCCCACAATTTTGGCTTTGCTGCGAGCGCACATTATGTTTACTTTCTCCATGCTACACATTTTAAACTCACATTAAGCTTTGTAGACTGCAAGATAATCCAACTGAAAGAATCAATTATTAATTTCGACTAATGTGACTTTGAACACTCACCCTGAAGCCCATGCCATGACAAATATAATGGCAGGAGCCAAGTTGGGCATTGCCGAAGCGAAGGCAGGAGATGTATCCTTCAATCCCATGAGTAAGAACGCTTGAAATGCACAAACACTGTAACACACACTGAAATACTTGAGAATTTGATACAAATTAAGGCCAATCATGAGGATGCAGGATGTGGGACTTCAAATACCCAACTCACCCTCCAAAAGACAACAGAAAGAACTGTCCGAACAGAGTTAGACTCACTGTTGCTGGCCGATTCTTCCTGCATTCCAGACACAAAACCATGACTATTAATTGTTTGGAATTAAAACAGTGCTCAGCACTTCAAAGTGGTTAGCAACTGCAATTGAAATGAAGCGAGGGATCCATTACATACTTCTCAAGGAAGAAAGCAAATGGGGTAACCACCAGTGCTCCAACCACGTCGGAATAAACTATGAAAGCCAGAGGATTCATCCCCTTTGATAACTGATTTCCCATAATAACACCCAGCACTGCATAACTAATCTGGATACCCACCATGGAGGCATAGATGCCCAACTCTTCTACACCACAGAATTGGCGTTGGTTAATGTACATTTTGGATCAGATCTTCTTCTATTCCCCTGGCCTTCAGTTTTTCACATCACAGATAACCAGGTCTGCTTTATGAGAAAAAAAGGTTACAAACTCCATGCAAGTGTAAATCTGGTACATGAAGAATTTAAGACCTGTTATTTTACTGTATGCAATATTGACATATCCATTATGATTCTTAGGTTTGTGATAGCTGAATTCAGACTCTTGGAGTTCTCTTGCAGCATAAGTTAAAGGCAGCGTAAGGCCACATTTCAACTCTTTGTCTACCTAAAATCTCTGTCAACAAGTCAAGTATAGCACGTGGATACCTTATCTTCACTCAATCATGAGAAAATAATTTCGAGAACAATTCAATAGAAATTAAGCCGAGTCATTCTACACTCAATCTTTTTCTTTTCAACAAAAGAAATAGGCTTCCCTCTCAGCTAGAAGGCCATAAGGAAATAGTGAGTTCAAGGTTTAAGCTATTACAACAATATTTTTCAAAGTATCAAAATTCAATAGATTATTATGTTATTAGTTGAAGTATCAAAATTTAATTGATTATTATGTTATTAGTTGAAGTTTGAATCTGTATTAAAAAATAATAATCTTTCCCCTCAACCAATCAAAATAGGCTTCCTTCTCAGCTAGAAGGCCATAGTGAGTTCAAGGTTTAAGCTATTGCAACAATATTTTTCAAAGTATCAAAATTCAATAGATTATTATGTTATTAGTTGAAGTATCAAAATTCAATAGATTATTATGTTATTAGTTGAAGTTTGAATCTGTATTAAAAAATAATAATCTTTCCGCTCAACCAATCAAAATAACTCCAATCTACAAGTTGATTAAACAAAATAACTGACTGAAAGTTTGAAACAGGAATTTGAAAGAGACCCAGCTCAAATTTGAAAGAGACCCAGCTCTGGTCTGATTTTTTGTTAAGGTTTAAACCAGCTTTCATAATCTTATCAGTGAAAAGATACTGCTCTTGCTCTTGCTTTTAATGGTCTTGGATGCTCACCTCAAATCGCTTTCTGTGCTTTTACTTTTGCTTGCAGTAAATGACCAGAGCGTGAGCTTAATTTTTCATTCTTTTTTATTAGGATATTGTTGTTTTCATTTAACATTGATTGAGAAACCCTGTAACACAGGTCCTGTTGCTTTCAGTTAGCATTGAATGAGAAATCTTGTACCAAAAGTCTCCCTTTGTATCAAACTGAAGATGCTACCGTGTTGATAAAGTCAAGATCACACAATGACCAGAGCATGACCTTAATTTTTTATTCCTTTTTATTAGTATATTGTTGCTTTTATTTAGCATTGATTGAGGAACCCTGTAACACAGGTCCTGTTGGTTTCAGTTAGCAATGAATGAGAATTCCTGTACCAAAAGTCTCCCATTTTATCAAATTGAAGATGCTACCGTGTTGATAAAGTCAAGATCACACCATGACAAGCAAAGTATATTCTTGGGACCCTTGGATCCTTTGGGGTTCTCACATGATTGTATTTAATATTATAATTTTTGTATTGAATGAGAAGGTAACCCCCTCTCACCATCATTTTGAATTCTGATTTGCGTACAAGCTTCTTGTTCTGCAACAAAGGCTCTTCACAATAATTCAACGTTTCATATGTTATACATTTTTTATTTGCAAGCTCTTCTATTCGCCGAGGGCGTTCAGTGACTGTAATTTATTCTGGGTAATATTGTAATTCCCTTAATCTTCTCTGCTATATGTTAATGGGAAAAGTTTGATTTAAAAATAATTAAATTTATAATTACTTTATTTTCAGTTTGGTAGGTAAAATTTAGTGTTTATATCCTTCTTTGGCATGAGTTAAAATTCCATCCTCATTTATTATATAAGATTTATGCATTGGTTTAAAGCTGAGATGTTTTTGGTATTACATGAATTTCTTGCAGTAGTTTTAATGAAAATTAAATGAGATACTATTCGATGTTAAAGTTTTGAAATTGTATTAATATAAGTTTGTTTTTTTTGTTGATAAGTGGGTGAATCCTGAAAATCACTCTTACTTTGTGGCTGAGAGACAGGCATCTAAGCCGTCAAAATCACCCTGGGATCGCACCCGGCCTGAGCCACACCAGCGGAAACTGATGTGGTCCGTCCACGCGGCCCCTCTCCAGCTCACCTACCCACGGTACTTTTAGATTTGTTTGCTGATTGTGGTTGATTGTTAATCGTTTGGCTTGGTTTGATATTGAATGCGACAGTGTTTACCTACCTACCTCCCGGTACCTCGTCCGTTCTCCTGCTAACACCTGTCCACCTCGGTTGTGTTGCAACCCTAATCCTCCCGGTTGCCCTTTTGTTGGTTCATTTCGTGCTCATTGTCATTTTACACTGTGGTTTCACTGCTCTGCGACCTGGTTTCGAGCTTGGCTCTGTCTCTGAGATAACAGTCGATACTTAGTCGTTTTTATGTGGATTTCTTGCTCGAATGCTTGGTTTTTCATCGTGGTTCCGCCTGTACACTTGGTTCACGCATCCGTTGGTAAGTTATAACTCTGTCAGTGGTTTTGTTGTCGGATTCTTCTGTGGATTGCTCTGTCGACTGTTATTTTTCTGAGTTGTTGGTTTGTTTCGGTCAATGGCGCTGTATCTTTGTGGTCGTTTCTCAGTGTGGAGGGTTTCTGCTAGGCTCAGTGGCAATGTACATTCGATGGTTTGCAACAGTTGTTCTCGGCATTCAACTCGTCGTTTAGGTAAGCTTAAGTTCTCTGTTATATTTCTTTATTTGCTTCTCGAATAACGACTGACCAATTTGGCCCCTCTGTGGTCAGGTTTTGTCTCGGTGAACAGGGGAATTGTTCACCTACAAGTACAGTATCTCCCCTTCTCGTTTACTCCTCGTCTTCTTTGCTGCTTCGTTCATTTACTCATGAGCTTATGGCATGGTTTCGGGTCAGGGTTTTGTCACTCCTTCAAACCCTAACGTCGTTGCTTTCTGTCATTGCAGGTGACGGCTCCATGGCTATTCGCAACAGGTTACGGCTTCATGCTTCCGGGTAGCTCTGTGCTTTTCGTTTAATTGCTTTCGTATGCTCTTAGGCTACCTGTAGTTTTGTATTGGTTTGTACCCTAGGTACCCTGTTGGTCGTCAGCAATGTATTGTAAACTCGCGTCTGTATTTTGTTGCGGTAGTATATAGGGTTTTGTATATTCTCGGTCTCGTCTGTTAATGGTGGAAAGGGTTCAACCCTTGTCACGAGTTTCGTTGTAAATTTATTTGGTTGATTCAGGCCTGCAATGTAATATACATATGTTTGGAAATTGCAAAATGCGTATTTAGTTTCCTGGGTTTTGCTTCTTACCCGGTTTCGACCTGGGGTCCTTATGCTCCTCAACTTCGCTCTTCCGTTTACGCTTTGCTGGTTGCTTGTTTGGATTCGTCGTGCGCTCAGTTATTTGGGATACTGTCTGTGTATTCGCCTGCACTGTTATTTACTATGCAATTGTTCACATATATTTAAATTTGTGTTAGTGACTCTCGGTCACGGTATTTGTCTGTTAAAATAATTTATACAGAACTTCTATTTCTCAGAAATCTTGAATTGTACAGAACTTAGATAGTTGGTCTATACATTCGTTTGTGCACAGAATTCTTAGATGAAGGAAAAGAAATTTCTCTCTGTCTAGTTCTTTGATTATATTTCTTTGTTGCTTAGCTGCCGAACCCCCTTTTGGATTTTGGTTTTGTCATTTATACATTAGAGGCAATTCGGTTGATAACTGTAAGCAGTTACCTTTTACAATCAGTTAGATAGTTATGCTCTTTCAGTTTCTGTTTGACAGTTTATAAAACTGACTCTGTCTAATCTGCCACTCTGGTCCCACAAAGGGTGACTGTGTACATTATTTGTAATAATCTAATCTATTAACTACAATTAACACTGATAGCTACAGTAAAGTAAAATAATTAAAAATTACCCAACCGAAATTAAACAAACTGTAGTTGACCTTGGTAGAGAAAATAAAATGAAAATGTAAGAACCTGACAGTCTTGTTGTCCCTTGTCGAACTGTTTAACCTTCCCAGTCTTTTTCTGAAACTCTGTCCGCCTTGTCTCGGTCTTCGCCCTGTCGACCAGATGCTCCTGCATCAGAAGCAGGGGTTATGGCACAAAGGGCACCGTGAGGAGCCTTGATGCAAGGTCGATATGGAGTGACCAGCCTTCGAGTTGGGAAGCTAGCAAGCTTGGTAATGGACTGAGTGAATCCAAGCGAATGGCAAGGCAGGACCATAGGGGAATTGCTAGGGATCCCAGGGGGCAAGAGAGGTAGAGTGGTGAATTGGAAGCGGATTGGAATTGGCAGGCAAAGGTAAGGGTCGGCGGGTATGGGAGCACTAGTAGCACCTGGCCACAGATGGGTCTGCGAGCCAGGACATGGCCACACGAGGGGGACCATTACCAGTACCAGGGAAAGGGCGCGAGGCAAGAAGACAACCCCTAGGGACTCCTGCCTGAATTCCATAACCATTGGCCACCCGTGGGCACAAGGGTGCCTTTGCCCGATGCAAGACAGACATGGTAGTGAAGTCTAGGTATCACATTTGCATTGCATTGCGATGAAAGAGGTAAGGAAGCTAAAGATGTCGAACTGTTTATAGGTTAGAAGCTGACAGGGTATGGCTCCAACATGTTGTGGCCACGGCCGCGGCAAAAAAGGCTCGAAACCCTGGGCAACCAAATGCCTAAGCAAGACGGATGGCCGCAGGGGTCACAAAGTCGTCGAGTGCATCATTGTTGAGGTAGCCGAGAATTACAAAGAGGAAGTGGACGAGGGAATCCGAAAACTAATAGATGGTTGAGAAGAACAGGTGGAGAACGAGCTGGAACCAGATGATGAAATTGAGGTCTGGAGAACAATGATGCCTGACCCAGGAACCACAAGAGGGCGAATAACTCAGTTCAAGCACACCTTATAACTGCATTTTCTGATGAAAACTATGTTAGGCAAAGCACTTGAACAAATCTCTATGGGGATGGCAATCACCATGCAGGGCCTCCCCAACTACAAGAGAGATATGGAGAAGATCCTATTCCAGCTGCATAAACAGGATGTTAGGATGGACCGGATTGACAAACAAATCCCATACACTGGGGAGATCTTTGGAATGCCAGAAGCAACTGCATATGATCCTGCCCCAGTAGCCTCGGACACTGAGGAGCAGAAAAACAAGCAAGATTAGTCTACCTATGCTTAGTTTTTGTTTATGCGGATAGCATTTAAATTTCATGTTACCTATGTTAGATGTTATAGTTATGTAGTTTGTTATCATGAGACTAAAACATACATAGCTCTACTAGAAAGACTGAAGAAGGTATGTTTTTGGATGGCCTATAATGCTGACCGATGGCCAACAGACTCGGTTTCCCCTCGGGGCGAGTTGAGGCCACCAGGTGAAACTATGTGGTGTAAATTTGATTCATATACATAATAGAAAATGGACGGCCCTACCAAGCATTAAAAAAATATATATACAATTTTTTACAATTTATGAGTAAAATAATTTTATATTATGCAAATGTAAGAGATTATTCATTTTATATTAGCAAATTATTTTTGGAAATTTTTGAAAAACTTAGTTAAATGGTAAATTTTAGTTGTCAATTTGGTTTAACTTAGGTGGTTGGAAGGAAAGATTTGTATCCTTCTCACCTTGGTTCAATTCTTTCAAAGTGTCATGATAAGTGTTATTGTAATGACTTTGAGCATTGTTGTTGAGTTTGAACAGTCCCTTGCACTAGTATCACTAAGGGACAAGATGATTAATCCACATTCTTAATTAGTGAGAATAAACCCTAAAGTACCAAAGATAAAATGAAGGATATGATATTATTAAACCTTAAAATCACTCAAAGATTATAAATAATTCACAATCTAAAGATAAGGATGAAAAATAATGACACTTAAGAGAAAGCAAACTTTTAATGAAATTTAAATATGCCTCGACAGAATTTATATACCTCCTCTATAATTACTCTATGTATTAATATCAAATATGAACCTCCTTCATAATGATTTTATAGGTATCTCTTTTAGGTGCTCTCCAATAAAAAAAATATACATTTTAAGTGATAGATGATTGTCAATATCCATACCATAAGAGTGCATAAAAATTGTAACATCGACATACTAAAAATGTTAATAATCATGGTTAATTGGTCATATAAAACATTAAAATGCAAAAAAATAATGTATATATCATTAAAAACCAAAATCAACAAAACAACAAAACTATCGCATAAAAGCAATAATCAAAATATCTACTTTTATACCAACATAAAATTAAATACATAATTTAAAAAGAAATTGAATAAAATTCGTTAGTTTTAAAAATTAATTTAAATAATCCTAAATAAAACATAAAATCTATTTATCTCTTAAAATTAATAGAATCACAAATTCATTTTTTTAATCTCCTCAAAAAAAATCCATAACCAACCATTTAATCTATATACTATGAAAAATACTACTTCATTAAAATAATTAATTAAATTACAAATAAAACCATTTCTTTCACTTTAAATATTACAATAGTATTAATATTAGTATAATATATTATTATTATATATGGCGAGTCAAACAAAATAACACTTAAATTAAAAAATAACCATTTCTTCTTTCTATGGACAGTATCGATATACATATGTAGTATTTATAACTCTTATTTTATATTCCATTAAGGAGGAAAATATATACATGATATGGGTATCATGATAATTTAAATACGTTCAAAGAATGTCTTACACGTAAAGTATCTTGATATGTGGGGAAGGCCTAATGAATGGAGAGAAAATAAACCGTAGACATTTAGATAATAATTAATATTTGTTTATTATTAGCATTAAAATAAAATATATATAACAAATATATACATATGTGTAGGGTATCATGGATAATTTAAATGCTCTCAAAGAATGTTCTTATACTAGTTTGAGTGGGGAACCCTAATGGATGGAGAGTAATCATAAGTGGTTTAGAATAATAATTATAAATAATAATTATAAATGAGAAGCTTACTGCATGGTTGCTTATAATTTAATAGAAACTAAGATTCTATAAGTCAACTGCATAGACTACATAAAAATAATAATAATCCTTATAAAAAAAGTCCACTGCCTATTTATCTTTAGGAGCATTTCAATTAATTTTCCATTGAGAATCTCATAAATTTAACTTGTTTAATTTAAATGTTAGAGATTCCTCCTTTTTCTATTGGATGGACATTGAAGTTCTCGTAGACAAAAGTTTATTACTTAAAAAATGTTAAAGTTTAAGGTATGTGTTTGACTTCACATTTTATGTGAACATGGATTATATTAAGTCAAATAATGATTATAAATAATTTCTTAATGGCTTTAAATTCTATGTTGTATTGAAAGTGTTAGCGAATTTAAAGACAAAATATATTTTGTAGTGATTGTTTTTTAATAATTGTAGCCATCGTGGGGAGACTTTTAAGTAAATGTAAGTAATGATGCGTGACAAATCACATGATTTAATTTTTGCTCATGCCTTTGATGTAAGAGTTCTTTTAACTTTAAAATAAAAAATAAAAATATATAATTTTTTTAAGTAATTATCCATCACTTAAATTATAAACAATTATCACAAAATCCACGTTGTGAATAAACATAAATAATGTAAAGTTAAATTGTTAAAACTACAACCACAAATTTTTGTGGTAATATAATTAATTGGGAATGTTTGTCAACCAAACACTTTTATGGGAATTTTATAATCTGAAGTAAAGCAAAGGAACAAGTTATGTTGGAAAAATTTAATAAGGTGTTGTCACACTCAAAGATGAACCTCAGCACTAAAGATAACAGTAAAGCTGACATCAAATGCTAATGCTAGAGTTTGTCTAGTTTATTTTTCATCTCAAGAGGTTCCCTTGAGGTACCTTTCTATTAACTTAAATCCAAAGTTATAACTAGCAATAGGTAAGAATATTCAAGTATATTTAGCACAGTGAAGAGTATGGTTGGTGATTGTTAGTGAGCTATAGTTTTCATAAGGTTTAAATTCAATTTCTCTGGAAAAATGTAATCAAAGTGATAAAAAATGAGCTGATTTAAACAATAAATAAATAAAAACAAAACATCCCAACATATTATAATACTATAAAGTATTATACTATTTTTATCTCTAATAAATGTATAAGAAGAATGCATTCATTATTAAATTAAAGCCAATAAAAAGTGGGGAAAGGTTCATTATGTACCTAGGTTCAGGTTCATTATGTACCTATACATCTTAATCACACCATAAGAGGTACTATATAATAAAATGCCATGTACTTAGTTAAAGTATCATTGTATACCTATTTATCATGGTTTTGGAAATAACTTTTGACTAAATGTAGATTTCCTTTCGAATGAAGTCGAAAATTGAAAAAATACAAATTAAGTAGTTAAAGAATTATATAAATTTTAATTTATATATATATAGTGTAGGTAAATATGGTTAATTTAATTTTTTAATATTAACCAAAATGTTAAATTTGTACTACAAATTATTGATGTAAATGATGTTATATTTAGAAAGCTCAAAGAATTATTTATTTAATCTTTCTACTATAAAAAAATATTACTATTGATGTCTTTTCATATGGGAGAAGGGTGATTGTTTTTATATGTTTGGTGAAGTTTGCCTGATGGTACAAAGTGCATTTTATCTTTATTAACATTTAATTTAATAATGTTTTTATTAATCAAGAATTATTTAATTATATTATAAGGTTTAACTCGAATGGCAATGTTTATATAAAATTATTATGACTATTAAAGGATACTTAATTTAGTATTTTGCATTTTGTAGCCTTTTAGATACACTAAGAAACAAATTACACTTAATATAATCAATTTAAAATTAATAAGAACTATAATATTAGCTTAAAATGTGAATATCATGATCTAGGTGGATATTGGTGGCCACCCTCTTATTCCACTTGGACCCTCACGATTGTTTCTTTCAGTTTCCTTAATTGTAGCACAATTTGTTATTTTTGGCAGTTTTTATAGTCCTGAACTTTCAGAGTTGTTTTGAGGCCTTCAACGACATTTTTTTTTGGAAAACAGACAAACCCATAACATACGACAAGGGTTTGTAGTCAAAAGTTGTATTCCTCAGACAGATCTTTCTAGCGAGGTATCATACGCGTCAAACAAAAATCGTAAGCCAATGTTACGACCCCAGGAAGTTGATTTACTAATTTACCCCAACAAGGCCCACATACTTTTGGTGTTTCATCTCCTAGCGTTAGGTTTTTTTTTATGTTTAGGTTTTTCCATTGTTTTTCAATAATGAATAGGCCTTCAAGCCTCATTGTAACACAATTTAAAAGGCATGTAGCCACCACATCTCTTCTTAGAGATAATCTACCATTGTTTGAGCTAGTTTGTTTCCATTCTGCATGTAAACAATTTTCAATACTTTATTATTAATAAATTGAAGTTCAATTTTTGTTGTATCTCTATGTTTTTTCTTATATCTATATTTCATTTCGTTCATTCATAAATCTGGATCAATGGTATCAGAATGGTATTTTCTTTCTCTATTTTTCTGTGCATGTCCCCAACGAGGTTGGGGTATAGGGAGTTGGGACTTGAACTGGTTGATCCTTTGCAAGGTTGTCCCCGCCGACACCTACAGTCTCCCATGGTAGAAGAATAGAAAGATGAGGCAGCATGAGATCCTATCAAATTGTTGCTTGAATAAGCCCTTCAACGACAAAGGGACGAGATGATGGACAACTTTGCCTAGATCCTTCAGTGAGTGCCCACCGACGATGCATCTTCATTGAATTAGAGGCATTGCACCCTCCAAGGTACAAGTGAACTTTGATATCCCTATATTCGAAGGACAAATAGATGCAGATGTCGTAGATAAATGGTTGAATATATTGGAAATCTATTTTTCGGTCCGTAGTTTCCTTGATAGGGAGAAGATTACTTTTGCACTGCTTATGGCTTCCCCCCATGTCAAGGATTGGTGGGAAACTTACTGTGAGAAAAGGGTCATGGAACCATCTTTGTTTATAGTCGCTCCCTCTTGGAACTCTTTCTGAGATGTTGTCAAGGAGCAGTATTACCCAGTGGGGACCTATGAGGACAAGTACATACAGTGGACCACACTACAACAACAGAGGGACCAAGATGTGCATGAGTGAATAGATATATTTCATATTCTACACGTAAAGATGGGAATCAAACAATTTAAGCAACATTTGGTGCTTAAGTACCACGACTTTCTACACAAACACATTAAGGAAGAAATAGATTTCCTGGGCATCTCCTTGCTTAGTGAAACATATTGATATGCTACCAAGATTTAACAAAAATTTAAACAAAAGAAGCGCAACTTTGGATCTATGACCCGAAAGCAAGGCAAGAGCACCCCTAAACTGCAGAACAAAGGACAAGTCCAAGGTGGAGCAATTCAGGACAACCCATCAAAACTGAAAGCAAAGAATGGCACCATGAAGATGAAGAAGGCACAAGAAAGTTATGTGAGTTCCACAAGATCCCCATTGACAACACAAATGAGTGTTGTGCCAAGCAGACATTGGTGGCCAAGTTGAAAGCTTCAGAGTCTGATGCATGTTCTGATTCTGAGCTAGAACCTAACAAGGGGAAGCAGATTATTGACGAGAACCCAGTTCCACTGTTGTCATTACCAAGGTCCCAAATATTGAGCTTGAAGATCTAGAGGAGGCGGAGCGTCTCTTCCACTCACAAATGTGGGTGAAGGGTTCTTCGTTGTAGTTCATTGACTATAGTGGGAGTCAAAAGAACCTCATTTCAGTGTTCATGAAGCAGTTGGTCCTACCAACCACACCACACCTGCAGTCGTACACCATCAAGTAACTTCACCAAGGATGAGATCTCCACGTCAGCCAGCAGTGTCACCTTCACTACAACATCAATCCCTTCACGGATGAGGTATTGTGTGATGTTGCTCCTCTTGAAGTTTGTGATGTGTTATTAAGCCAACCATAGTTGTGGAAGTGCCATGTTGTGCATGAGTCCAGGCCTCACATCGTTATTATTACTTTGGACAATAAGTTGTACAGGATACCGGAGGTAGCCTCACCTACCGCCATCTCTTTGATCTTTGGAAAGCAATGCAATGAGATCATCTTCCAGACCGAGGTTCTTTATTTATTTTTTCGTTCTCAAAGTAAGGGGAAGATTGTGGCCACATCAATGCCCCCCCTTAAGGGTTCCACCATGCAACAAAAGTAGTTGGATAAGGTAATTTATGTGCCAACAACTTATATGTCACATCATCACCAATCATATCCCAACTATGAGTTATCAACAACAAGGTTTAAGAGTTTAACTCCACCCTTGACCTTGTCCACAAATCATTAACAACAATCCATGCATGCTTTCAATTAAAAGTCTGTCAATATGAAATGGTTGCTCATGAGTCCCTTTACATAAGTCAATATCAAAGAGGAAGGGTTTCATACATTTCTATTGCTCATAAGCCACAAACTTTGTGAGTGAACTTCTCAAATAGCATACACATGTCAAAGCAACAATGGAGGAGTGGAAGAACTTGCTCACCATAAAGGAAAGCTAAGATATTCAAAGCCATAATATTTCACTTGCTAATACAAATTTGGTCTACAAAAGTACCATATGAATCCATTAATGCTTTAGATGGGCGAGACTAGAATTTGGGACATCCCATGGATGACATTGATTTTTCAAAATTCACGTCATCAACTTCTAGTGAATTCTGGAAGCCCTAAATATAACTTGTTTTCGGCTTAATGATGGATGAGGGTTGTCATACTATTTCCTTATCCAAGATAAAATAGTTATTCTTATTAAGATATTTCCAATGAACTATTGTGCGCCTGAAACAAAAATTGTACATGAAAGTTGTCACCCCTACATAGTAATGTTCCAAATTTCCTCCAGATGTATAAGTGTCAATCATTTTAGATCATTGTGTTTTGAATTATTGGAAGTTAGTAACACGGGGAAACCGAAAAGAGACTTATATAGGCTCCATGGAGGTTCCAATGGAGTTTCAAAACCCTATGTTTAACCTTAATTCTAGTTATATAAAACCTAACAAAAGGAAGGAAAAGCACTTATGTTTTCATTGGTTATCGGTTGTTCCATAGTTTGAGCAGGAGTATGGGGGGGATGCTAACAAAGTAGAGGCATATAAGGATATTATAGAGGACCATGGAAAGCCACAGTGTCTCATGGCTTCATAATAACCTTAGAGATATTTAGAAATATAAGAAGATGTAAGGCATGATCCTTCATTTGAACGTTGAATTTCTCATATGGATTTTTATAGTAAATATTTTCATCCCATTTTGTAAAATTTCCCATTGTAGTCTACATAATATTCCATAGTAGTCAAAGAAGTTGAATGGTCTATTTTGATTTCTATTGAAGTGTTAAACATGAAATATAGATAGTCACACAATAGAGCCTATGCTCACTATAGTTGTTTCAAGTTTAGAATTGTTTTAGCGACTGAAACACTAGAATATTCATGGCATTCAATAGATAATATTAGTATTTACAAGTTTTATTTAGGTTTTTTATTATGGTTTGAGCAAAGTGTGTGCATACTCAGCTTAACAAATCCAAGTTGTGGGAGAATTGTACCCTGTTGACCCAAATATTGACTTGAGTTAAGATGTAGTTGCAATTCTCACAAATGGAATAAGAGACTTGAGAGAGATCCATTGATAAAAGGAAAAAATATTTTCAAGTTATAATATCAAGTAATATATATTTATAACACCATGGATTCTCTTGAGAAAAGAATTGGTCCCCATTTTGGAGAATATCAAGTCTCATGAGAAACTCGAATATCCTAAGGATTTGAGAAAAGAGAAGGAAGAATTAAAGATAAAAAATGAGATTAGATCGTGGTTTATAACTCATATTGGTAACAAACAAGGTTTATTTAGGTGTTTGGTGGTTTAAGTGTAGTATATGCTTGCTTAAAACAAAAAATCCAAGTATGTGGGAGAATTGTGCCCTGTTGATCTTCCCATGTCATTCCCTAGTGATTATGGTGCCACTTAAGGATGGAACTTGAAGAATATGCATTAATTGTAAAGCTTTAAACAAGATCACTCTCAAGAATTGGTACTCTTTTCCCTAGATCAATGACTTGTTAGAATAGTTGCAACATGTAAAGTACTTCACCAGTGTTGGGTCCCTATAATACTAGTGATTACCCCATTACTATTGTAGTTATACCCCTTATTAATATTGTTGTGCCCCTATTGCCCCCATATTGTTATTATTGTGCCCCATAGAATCCCTCT